>JAOBRD020294245.1:0-39690 GCA_027575215.2 Hydrozoanthus sils | reverse complement strand
TAGCTAAACAGTTGGAGTTTCAAAAATAGGCTTAACTAAACGTTAGCCTATCAAGTCTCTAAAGTTCTGTAAAATATTTTAAGCTTAAAACTGAAAGTTTACCTTTCATCAATTAGTGTGGAGAAGAAAGAAATTTTCATTGTTGCAATTGTACACAAAGTTTTTTCTTCGAAGAAAAAATTATTGGGAGGGTTATAAAATAAATAAACCCCTTTTTTGCTCACAGGTATATCGGAGGAAGATGTCCTTGGCTGATAGATTGTCCTCAAAATTTGTCAGTTACCCTCGAAGCTTCGCTTCTCGGCCAACTGTTCATTTTTCGGACAATTTATCAGCCGCGGACATTATCCTCCGATGTACCAGCCGCCGGAAGGGGTTTATTTGCTAAATAGTCGCTGGAATTTTTGCGAGTCGATGGTAATGCGAACTACCCTAGATAACAACGATCAAGGTTAATTTTGTTGTTAATCTAACATAATTTAAAGTGCCACTTTAATTTATCTTTTTATCTTTCTGCAGCTTTTAATCTTTTTAAACAAATTTTGTTTAAAAGAAAAATACTTTTAATTTATAAAACAACACACACTCACCTAAAAAAAACCGGGAAAGTTTAACAGAATACGAGGGATTTAAAAAAAGGTGCAATCTACAATCTCATGTTGGAAGGACTCCCAATTAGGAACACTCTCTTGTTAGGAGTTCATCAAATATATTAACGTCCTGTTTGGAAGTTCACCTAATACGTGTCAATGCTTTGAAGAAAATTAACTTAACGAGGACACCACCTTGATGTAATAACGCCTAACCGGGGATTTCCCTTCCTTGAAATTTCACCTAGTATACGCGTCCCCCCCCCCACCCCCCCCCCTTCTCCCGAGTTGGATAAAATACACCTGATAAACATAAATGACATCCCCTTGATCGAACATTTTTCTACAACGGGACACTTCGTTGGTTGAGAATAACCTAATATTGGACATTCCTTTGGTTGTGTTTCACCTAAGCGGAACATCCCCTTGTTTGGGATTTACCTTACACAGGAAAACTCCATGGGACATCCCTTTGGTGGTGGTTTCCCTTACACGGGACACCTTCATGTTGGACAGCAACCCAACCAGGAAAATCACCTTGGCCAAAATTCACCTACTACGGGTAATCCTCATAGTGAAGATTAACCTTTAATACACGTCACCTCCATGATGAAGAGTTACTTCACCCCGGACATCCTATTTACCTAGTACGGAACACACTTTGGCAGAAAATTACTTAAGCTGGAAAAGTTTTCGGCGGAAGTTTACCTAATGCCGGAAAATTTCTCTATACGTATAGAATATTCACCTTAAATAAGACTCCCTAGTTGCTGAGAACCACCCAAATTCGAACTCGTTCTTGATAGATATTCATTGATACGGGACACTCCCCTTGACTGAAGTTTACTCTTGATCATTCTCTTGGTTGCAATTCACTTTATTAAGGGACCATCCCTTAATTATTTAATCTGAGACATCCGGGAAAAAAGCTTGATTCATATTTATTTATATGGTACTGAAAAACTCTTGCGGGGTAGTCTAAACTTCCAAACAGGA
Source organism: Hydrozoanthus sils (assembly GCA_027575215.2). Classification (NCBI taxonomy): domain Eukaryota; kingdom Metazoa; phylum Cnidaria; class Anthozoa; order Zoantharia; family Hydrozoanthidae; genus Hydrozoanthus; species Hydrozoanthus sils. The sequence goes on along the minus strand of JAOBRD020294245.1, from coordinate 38,104 downwards.
GATGCATATAGTACAGAACTTAACGAATGACAGAAGCCGAAATCTCGTTCAGTTTAGCATATAAACCTTTCGATCTTTCTTTAACTGTGTAACAGTAACATTCTCTGCATGATTTCAAACTATTTAGACGTTGATATGGTAACGATTTCTATATCGGTCAAAAAAAGAAAGTTCAGTACGTTACTGTAACTTCATATTTTGTTGAGAAAAAGAACTAGAGACACGCAGTAGGAGTAGGTACTTTTGAAGGAATTAATAGGCTACCAACTTAAATGCTTCACATTTTTGAAGTTATACTACCTTACTAGCTCTAAAGTAGGAGTAAAACTTCTAAAAAAATGTTGTTGTTTAAAAAACAAAAATCAATAAAGTTCACACTGACGGAATACTAAATTCTAACAAGATTTCAGTAACAAGTTGCAACTGAATCTATCCACCGCTCTTGAAGGAAACCTGTGATGTGATTATTGAATATACCTGAACTTCTACGTGGAGAGACATTTTTTAGAAAGTAAGGCTCTCAACAGTTGCAACACATATTCGGTTTAAAAGTACAAAACTCGGACTTATTTCTATACGCAAATATCCTTACCAAAAGGTTAGACAGAATTTCCCGCCAGCCCAATTAACTTTGTATTTAAGGTTATCTGGTTTGTGTATGAAGACTGTTCAAAGCTTTCGCGATCCCGGCAATCTCTAATTTGCATTTTAAAACTATAAACAAAATAAATCGATAGACTGTCCTGGTTTTGAATGATTTTTATAACTCTACAAAGTACAGCTGAAAAGAGTTTTGAACGTGACTGCACAACAATTGAAAAACAATTTTTTAAAAAGAACTATTCTATTGCTAACCGTGCCTAGTTTTCAACAAAAATTTTTCGTGAGTTGATAGAAAAAACCTTATGGGAGAAATTTAAAAAATTCTGTGAAAAAGGCGTCTGAAAAGAATGTTACCGACAAACTTTCGCACAATTAGCAACCATTCACTTATAACAAAGATATGTTGCTGATTGGTTAAAGTGCGATTAGGTTTTCTATTCCCGAAAACAAAAAGAAACCCCAAGTTATATAAACTAGCATTAAATTAAACTTGATTGACTTAATACTAACCTGGGTAGTTTGCTTTCAATAAAAACAATATTCAGTAGTTAAAAATATCAACCACCGTCTTCTCGAAAACAAAACCAAAAACCGAAGCCATATGTATAAGCATTCAAATAAACTTGTTTATCGTGATACGAAACTAGAAGTAGAAGTTGGCTTTCAATAAAAAAAACCTTACGCAATTAAAGAAAATAATCACCGTGATGCCATAGAAAAAAAGAGGATTTCAATTTTTTTTCTCATGAAAAAACTGACCTTAAAGCATGACGCCGTTGCCACCCTGCCAACTGCATATCGGACAATTCTGAACGACAGAAGGGAAAATCTCGTTAAACCTAGCAAATTACCTTTCATTTTTCTTAAACTGTGTAACAGTAGCGTTTTCTTTATGATTTTAACTTTTGTAGAAAGTCTGATATGTTAGTTTTCTACATCGGTCCATGAACAGCAAGCAGCATATAACATTTCAGAAGTTATGAACATTCACTTTTTGTTAAGAAAGAATAGTTTGAGAATCGAATTCGAATGGCGTTTTTAAATGAAGCAATTTGCTGCCAAGAATATTAATTTACTTTTTTGAAACAATGTTGCCTCCCTATCTTAAAAGCAGAGAGCAAACTTTTATCATTTTTATTGCACTTTGTCAATCATAGAACATTAATCTATAACAAACCTTCAGTAGTGTCTGTCAAATGGGTTTGATAACCCAAACAGCGTGTTACCAAGAACACGTGACCGCTGTAAATATGTCGTGAGAAACTGGTAAAGGGAATCACACAGAATTGTGTGACATATTCAATCGTGACTTAAACATCGATATGTTAACGTTTTCTATATCAGTCAAAGAAAAACAAGCAGCATAACAGGATTTCAGTACGTTACTGTACGTTCATGTTTTGGATTATATCGAAGTTACACACTTTACTTGTTTGAAGCCACACTTTTTTCCTAATTCTAAAGTAACAGAAAAATGAACTTTTATTTTGAAAAATTATCTAGAAACCATTTCTGTTGCTAAAATAGAGTAAGGTAAATAGAATAAGGTACCAATCTGTCACTGACGGAATATTTAAAAACTGTAACAAGATTTCAATAACAACTGTCAAATCGTTTTGGAGTCTGAAAAAGCGTGACACCAAGAGCACGCACGCTAGCAATAATGACATCCCTAAGTATGTCGTGATAAACTGGTAAAGGCAACCATAAAGACTTGCGGGATATATTCAGTCGTGACTGCCATCCAACAGTCACTCACAACATCATTGTTATAGGAATGTACATAAAGACTTGACGAAGCAATCGTTAAACAAGTTTCGACAATAACTGAATTGAAAACTGACAAAAGCTCTTGCTGCAAACCATTGTACTGTGACTACTGTACAACCCTGAATGTCAAGATCAGAAGGACACCTCTTTTCAAAACAGTGATGAATGACAACGTCGACTCATGTGTGTTCCAAGATAGTAATGTTATTGAGAACGTAGATGCTTTATCTTTAGCAGAACTGAAACAACTTGCAGAGAAACTCGCTGCTGTTGGTGACGAACTAACACAAATTTATAATAAAACCTTCGCTGTATCGAAGTATGACAAATTGGAAAAGATTCTCTACAGAGCTATCCTTGAAATTGCAAGGGAGATCCTGTGATGATTAAACTTTTAGGTGGTACTCTGTTGATACCTGCTCCTTCATGGAAAAGGTAATGCAGTATTAACCCCAAATTATTGAAGGCAAGGGTGTTCACCCTGAAGGGATAGGAAGATAAATAGAAGAGAGGATTCAGTTAAGGTTCGATCATCGCTGTTGTTTGCCAATGATTGACAACAAGTTTGGAGCTGATGATTAGTGGAAAGTCTTGCTACTAGAGACCAACGTGCTAGGGCATTAAAAAGAGACTGCGGCTCACAGGAAAGCCGGTAAAAAACGTTCAACTTAACTCATGTAAACAACCTGATGGGAATTTGTTTTAGATCAACTTCTGTAATTGCTTCAATAAACTTCACCTTATTTTTGTCGAAAATCGTATCTTAAAGTAATACTAACAGAATTGACTAATAAGTAAATATCATTGCAACAAACGGAGAATGAAAATAATTAAACTTCAAAAAAGACTCAACTTTAATTTTTTGTTGTTGTTGTCCTTGTATGATAAATAGACTTATTTTGGTACAGAAACGATCAAACAAACGTGACATCTTGTTCGCTTGGCAATGAGAAATTTTTTAACAAGTGAAAGCCGTTTATTTTACAATCCACAATTGTAATACTTCGAAGTTTTAAAAGTAAAAAGAAATATAAATAAAATTCTTAACAAAGCGCTTAATAAAATTTCCTGCAACTCATGCACATAAATTGTTTTAACGATAAAATGTTTAAATCTCAGCTCTAAAACTTCGCTATTCCAATAACTCTAATTTGCATTTTAAAACTACGACCAAATCAAAGGGAATTTTTTTAATTTTTCAAAAAATGGTGGTGAAAGACATCGATGCTTGTGTGTTCCGAGACAACAATGAGAACTTTTAATTGTTTTGATAAGCTTGGACCTTTATTTTATCAAAAGTTGTCTTTTATTTTAATATGAAAACAGAATTAAAAACTAAAAAAAAGCGGTTGAGAAAAACAAACAAGGAAAAAAATTAGATTGTAAAATATATTGAGCTTCTACCGTTACCGTTAATATTGTCCATCAGCGAACAATTTTTTTGGCACAGAAACGATCCAAACTATTTTAATATTTACTTATTCTGTTTATGATGAGAAGATTCTACAGTTGTATGACAGAAATTTTGCAAGTATAAAATGAAGTCTCTTCTCTACGGAAACTTTTAATAAAGACGCTAAAGACAGTTTCTCTGCAATTCATATAAATTATTTTTAATCATAAGGTAATTTTCTTTGAAGACTAGAGCTTGGGCAATTTCGGATTCTCTAATTAGTATATCGAAGCCGTTCGAATACATAAAATTGATAGGCTATCCTCAATTTGAATGATTATTATAAAGTCCTATAAGAAATTGAAAAACCTTTTTTCTTACTATTTGAACTTATTACTAACCACGTCTGGTTTTATAAAAAAAAATAACGTTTTCGTGATTCAGTAGGAAAAGTTATTAAGGAGAAAGCTTTCAAAAAACCTGTAAGAAATAATTCAATTAAGATATAACAGCAACATTTGCACCATTAAAAATCCATTCACTTGTAACAAAGAGATGTTGCTGATTGGTTAACTGTGCTTAGATTTTCTTTAAGAAAAGCTCCTTTTGTGAGCTCCTCGCTCCTATCTTCTCGAAAACTAACATAAGACGCACACCTTATTTTTTTAGTAATAAATTAAACTTGTTTGTTTTAAAGATGATTCAAGTAATGTACTTTCAATTAGCTAAAGCTTTAACAGTCAAAAGAAATTTTCTATCATGCTACTACAAAACAGAAAGACCTGTATTTTTATCTGATCAATGAGAAAAAGTATGACGTCATCGTCACCTTACCGACTGCGTATACAATTATCAATGGCAGAAACTGAAACCTTGTTCACTTTAGCATATTTTGAACCTTTCGTTCTTTCTTTAACTGTGTAACAGGAAAAATTTCTGCGTGATTCTAAGCTAATTAGACATTGAGGTATTAATGTTTTCTATATCAGTCATAAAAATTGGCAGCTTATTGATTTTGTCAGAACTACCTACTCCTACTTTGTGTCTCCAGGTATTGTTTCTTAACTAACAATATGCATAGAAATCTGATTGGGCGAGAGCCTCTTTGTTAATCCCAAACAGTGCAATTACAAATCAAAGCAGTGCAATTACATTTGTAATTGCACTGGTTGTAAACAAACAAAATTGCCGAGTGCAGTAACGAGCTTATTCAACTTTAAATACCGTGAATACCGTGATAAGTATAGAAAACAAGAAGAAAGTGTAGAAAACTGACAGAAGAGCTAAATATTGCTTTTAGAGTTTCATAACGCGACGAAAAAAACAATAATGTAAAAAGAACAAACAATTGGCAAAAAGTGTGAAAACCTGGGTAAAAAGAGCTGGATTTATCGTTTCAGGAGTTTTGCGCGTAAGTACGTAAACAACACTAAACAAGAGTGCTAACTTGTCATGTCTCTCACTTCCCTCGCACGTTTGATACTGATTATTCTCTGCATATTATTAACAAGTAATCAAATGGCTTGTTCGTGTAATTCGTGATTAATCAGCATTCGTAAATATTTCAAAGACAAAAATGTCGCTCGTTCAATTTTCATTTGGTCTCAAATTAATCTCAAATTTCACTCCAAACCATTTGAATACCAATACAAAACATGAATGTACAGTAATATACTGAAATCCTGTTATGCTGCTTGCTTCTCTTTCCTTAAAAACACTTTGTTAGTTTGAGTAAAGGATTATAACAAAAAATATTTTCACATTTAAAATGATTTAAAAATAATTTCTTGTTTGTCAAGAAACAAAAATTGTAACTGACGGACAACTATTTCAATATCAACTGTCGAATTGGTTCGATAACCGAAAAAACGTGCCACCGAGAACACGCACGCTAACAATAGTGACATCACTAAGTATGTCGTGATATACTGGTAAAAGCAACCATAAAGACTGGCGTGATATGATCAATCGTGACTAACATCCTACAATCGCTCACAGCATCGTCGTTACAGGAATGTACATAAAGACTTGGCGAGGCAATCGTTCGAGAAGTTTCGACAGTCAGTGAACTAAAAACTGTCAACCGCTCTTGCTGCAAACTACCGTACAATCCTGAACGTGAAGATCAAAAGGACAGCTCTTTTCGAAACAATGATGAATGACAACATTGAATCCTTGGTGTTCCAAGATAGTGATGTTGTTGAGAACGTAGATGCTTTATCTGTAGCAGAACTGAAACAATTTGCCGATAAACTTGCTGCTGTTGGTGACGAACTAGCACACGTTACTCTTAATAAAACTTTCGCTGTATTGATGCGTGACAAATTGGAAAAGGTTCTCTACAGAGCCATTCTTGATATTGCAAGGGAGATCCTGTGATGATTAAACATTTAGATGACCAGAACTCTTTTGATACCTGCTCCTTCAAGGCAAGATTAATGCAGCTGTGGTCACCCCCAAAAATAGGGGGCAAGGCTGTTCACTCTGAAGAGATAAGAAAATGAACAAAAAAGAGGCACATCGCTGTTGTTAACCAATGAGTGCCAACTAGTTTGGAGCTGATGTTCAGTGAAAGGTTGTGAATACTACAGACCGACGTGCTGCAGGACGAAAGACGCTCAGTGGCTCATAAACAAGCTATGAATGTTCACAAGAACTTTGATTAACGGTCTGAGGGGAATATATTTTACTTTGTAATTACTTCAATAAAATTCCTCTTAAGGTTAACAGAAATTTTATTTTTCAGTAATACCATCATGATTTACCTCTAAACAAATTATATTTCAACAAACAGACAATAAAAATAATTAAACTTCGGAAAAGACTCAACTTTAAAGTTTGTTATTGTTGTCGATTTATGATAGAGAATTTATTTTTTCGCTTATCAATGAGCATACTGATACTGCTTTACTTTCTCGGTGAAGAGATAATTTTCTGCAACGAAATGTTATAATTCTATTCAACAGTTTTGTTACTTTCACACTTTTTGAAAGTTCCAAAATAGGGCTTGCTTTTATACGCCGAAATCCTTGTTGAAGCGCGTTCTCCCCAATTCACTTAAACTTGTTGAAAGATGGATGGTTCTCTAATTTAAGAATAAACCCTCCGCAACTCTGGCAGTCTCTAATTTGCATTTTGAAACTGCAATTGATAAATAATCCTGCTTTTTAATGATCGATCACCAAAATTCTTTCAAGAACATTTTGAAAAGATGTTTTTTTATTATTTTTTAAAAATATTGAACTTGATTTTTTTGGTAACGGTGCTTGATTTCCAGCAAAACATTTTCGGGAGTTGGTAGAAAAGTTATTAAAAAGAGAAATTTCAAAGGTCTTGGACAGGTGTCTGCAAAGGAGACTACCGACGAGGTTTTCACAATTAGGATTCGTTCACCTGTAACAAAGGGATGTTGCTGATTGGTTAAATTTCGCTTAAGAGATCTTTTCGAATAAGCTCCATTTGTTAGCTGTTCGCTTCTAACTTCTCAAAAACAAAACAGAAAACCGAAGCCATATGTACAAGCATTAAATCAACTTGTTGTTTTTCTAGTTTATTCAATGAACGCGGTAAAGCTTTTTTACAGCTAAGATCGACAATTTGAAGCCCTGACACACAAGATAAAAAGAACTCCTTTTTCCTGATTAGAAGCCATGAAAGTATGACGTCTTTGTCAACCTGCCAGTTGTATATAAGACAATTATAAATGACAGAAGACGAAACAACGCTTAGTTTAGCGTATTTCGATCTACCTTCAAATCACTAAAAATTGGAGGAAGAATTTGAATCCTTGTGTGATGCTTTTAAAAAATTCAAAACGGAGCCAACTTGTTACTGACGGAATACTAAACTATAGCGTTCAAGATTTGAGTAGTATCTGCCAAATTTGTTCGGTGACCAAAAACGCGTACCGCCAAGGACACACACGCTAGTGATTGTGAAAGCAATTAAGGTGTCGTAATAAATTGGTAAAAGTGTCACACAGACTTTGGTGACATATAAACATTGCACTGAAAACTGTCAATCGCTCTTGCTGCAAACCAGTTCATTGTGGTTACTGTACAAAACAGTGATGAATGCAACATCGATATCTGTGTGCTCCAAGTTTTTGAGGATGTAGATAATCAGAAAATATAATGTTGTGGAAACCATTTTTAGACTTTCGGAGATTAACTCACTCGTAACCAACCGGGACTTTAAAGGGATGACAGGGAACAATTGTTTGCACTGCGTTGTTTGTTTAGTTTTGGCAACTTAAATGTATGCCTTGAAAAGTTAAAAATGGAAGCTTCATCGGTTGATTCGCATGTTTCCACGTTTAATATCAGTTAGGGGAACAAAACTGTTAATTATCTAAAACAAGTTTTTTTCCCCAAACCGACAAGAGTTTGGCCAGTTCAAACAAGATGTATTTTACAATTGCATTAAGTTACATTATAGCTACTCATTAATCATTCGTTTTTAAGAGGTCCTTAAACGAATGGAAAAGGTTCTCAAACAGTGTTTACAGTCTAAGGTTGGTAAAGCTAGATTTTAATGCGCTCATTTGATTGTCATTGCAGGATGTAATTCGGCGACTAATTCTTGTGAAGTGGCATTCTTGATGCAAAGTAATAAACGGAAAAGGTTTATTTTGCAATTTCAACAACTATTAAAAGCAAATACTGCATACATGCGGTACCCTGTTTTTCGTGGCTAAACTGCCAAAGAGGCTTTTCGTTTTGCCATAAGATAATCGTATATTGGCACTTCCCGCGTTTTAGCCAAACTTGAATTCATAGTTTGTCTCTAGGAAACGTTCAACGTACCATTCACTATAACCATAGTTTATTTCTTTGCAATCATTGCGTTTATAGAAAGTAAAGAAAACTTTTTCTAGACCACGGAAGCGCTAGAAATATGATTAATAGAAATAAAGACTATTCTACTTTTTCCTTTCACACCTTTCAAAATATAACCTATTTGCATGCATATTGAAACCTCAATTGAATTTTGAAGTAAAATAATTCTCTGTGGTAATACTGTTAGTTGTGATGACTATATTTGCAGTTTGTTGTAATCAGGGTGTAGTCACAAAAGTTACCTTATAAAGTATTTTTTTAACTTCAAACTGTGTTATTGTAAAATGCTCTAAACTTTTTACGTTGATGAAATTTCCCGTTTAAACATGGCTGACATTGATTGAGTGAGTTTTTCGAATGCAAATTTATTAACAACTCAGACGCAAGTCTTTCATGTTTGCCTGAGATAAAAAACATTTTTTTTTTATTTTCTCGAAAATAGAATAAAAACAGCAAAGGCGTTTTGTCATTTTTGGTTAAATCAAAAGACAGTTAGAAAAGAACCTAGTTGATAGTTTTTGTAGTTATTTGTGGAGAAAAAAATGAATTTAGATCAGAAGAAAAATAATTGGGGCGTCTTTAATGCGGAATGAATAAAATCTAGGAGAAAAAGCTATGATCAATTTGTATTTGAATTTTTCTTGTTTTGACTCCATGGTGATTTTTCATTATACATTGTGAAAATGATAGAATAACTTGATCGGTCCTTTCGCGATACTTGGTGTATTTTGAAAACTGCAACTCGTCTCACGCTTCTTTTATAGTGGTTTTAGCTTCTTTAAATGAAAGACATTCGTTTCAAACACCCTAGAAATTAAAAGAAATACAAAAAATCGATCGGCCGTATTTAAAGATTGGTGCTTACGCTTAAATGTGTTCATTACTTTGCATTAAACTCAAGCAAATTCTTAAGCGAATATTCAAAAACGTAAGTTTTTTCAAATATCAGCCTTGTCTTGTTTCCAATGGCGACCAAACTTGAACTTTAGTGCTTTTATGCAAAATATTATTGGGAAAAATAAGTATTCAAACGAGATTAGCCATTTTTCTTACCTGAAAGCTCGTTGACTAAGGCCTGATGCTCCATGTTCCAATATTTGATTGAAAACATTTTAATAAATCTATAAGTATAGCAAGAAATACAATTTTATGTTCTATGTAATATTCTATTGACAGTTCTATTGAATACATTGACAGCTTTTAGTTTTGACAAAGAAGCATGAAGCGGTTTGTTTTTCAATGAGAGCGCAAATAAAAAATTGCCGAGATGCATATAAGAGTTGAACTAAAACCTGAAACTGGTTTTCAAATATTTTTCTTTTTCAAAATATTAATCTTGCAAAAAGATAAAATTCTTCACAGAGGGATTAGAATGCTCACAAGGTTCACCACTGCCAGCCCTCTCGTTAACATGACAGCTGGAAAATGTTTATAATTAAGATTACAAGAAGATTTGCCAACGTTGTATTTGTGTATTTTAGCTGTTCTCCAGAAGCCACTAACGGCAATGTCTTCTTTTAATCCTACTTTTAACCACGTTGAAAATCTAAAAGAATACATAAAAAAAATTACTTAATACTACTGCGAACGTTTTGGATAACATAAGAAGTGAATATATTTAACTGTGTCGCTACAAAAATAAAAAAAATTATCGAAAGTACTTTGACATTTTTATAGCGAAAATGCAACACGTTAAAGAAATTTCTTTTTAGTGGTGGAAAAGCTGGTTTAAAGGACAAAATCACACCACGGTCACAAACTCGATGATGATTAAGAAAATAAATATTAGTTTAATCTTGCCTACCTACTGGAATACAATGTGAACTCAGCTTGAAAATAGGTAATTCACTGATAGAGAATAATTTGCTATTACCGCAAACAGCGCCCTGAATTCTTCACGATAACCAGTCCAATTTGAGATAAACAGTGAAGAAAAATTCTTTTAAAACGCCTACATACATTGAGAAAAAAAAAAGATAAGTTATCAATATTTTTAAAAAACTTTGAGAGCAAAAATATTTACGAGATTAAAAGATTGGAAAAATCAACTAGTAATTTCCAGGCTCCTTATCAAAGATTACATGATAAGGAGCCTGGAATAGATGGGAAAAAGGATTATTCGATAACAAATTTATATAGTCTCACGATTGAACGCATTAATCAGCAAGGGACGAAGCTGCACGGCACGTACAAATACAGATGAGGCCATTTCTTTTCATAAAAATACTTAACACACTTTCCATTTCACCGGTCAGGATCATCCGACTTAGTTAATTCTTTAGTGGAACGCAAGATTTCTCAGAACTGCTTCAGACCAGAATGGCCCTATTCGTGGATCAGCGTTGTCCCGTCCAATTGTCCCGCTCCGGTCGGCTAAAGCGCAGGAATTTGGAAAGTTGTGGCGGGAAAAATGTACGCGCACGCCTTCTCAATTTTTGCTGCGTGCTAGTAGGATTTGGAAAATGTCTCAACTTAACAGCTTGTTTTTGATAGGCCCTGGACCTTTCCATTTAAACCGGCTAGCTCCGAACATTACCTTATACGGAACACACACTTGGGTTAAGTTGGACATTTGTTCGGCGGAAGTTTACCTAATGCTGGAAAATCTCCTTAAACGTGTAGAAATATCACTCAAAATAAGACTCCCAAGTTGATGAAATTCACCCAATTTCAAACACTTCCTCGACAGATATCAATTAAACCGGGGTACCCACTAGAGGAAATTTATTCCGGGCCATTCTCTTGATAGAAATTTATCTGAATACGGGACATTCCCCTTAGTAAAAAAATATTATTCGGGACATCCGGGGAAAGACTTTGAAGTATATTTAGTAGTATGGGGTACTTTCTTGGTAGAAACTCTTGCAGGTAGTCGACTAAACGTCATAACCAAACTGGTATATTACTGTTGAAGATATGAAACTCTTGCTTGTTTATTGAAATACTATATTTTTTTTTGTTTCTGGTAGAAATTGTGTTAGACTGAGCGGTTTTATTCATATATGTTCCTTCTCTTGTGGCTATTATTTAAATATAATTTTTCCAATAAATACCAGTGTCAAACTGGAGACATATAGAGAAATTCTTACAACATTTCAGTGGCTGATTACAGAAACTTTCAATGAAGAATTTGTTCCAATATGGCGGACCAAAGTAGCCCTATCCACTGCACAGATGTTCGACAGAGAAACTGGTTAACAATGCTTCTGTAGACTTGGCGCTTAGAGGGTTGAATGAGCTTGTCTCCAACAGCTGCAAGTCTTCTGGCTAAAAATGCTGCACTTGGCGCTGCAGTGGTTTCATGATTATGTCCAGTGATGAAACGAGGCAGGGGTGCTGTGCACGTGTTCACAAGGCAGAACACACTGTTGATTCCTGTAAACAGGTTATTAAGGAAAGGGAACTTTGGCACATTTTAATTTACTCATTAACTTTTGCAACCTCATTAAATCTACTTATTTTGCAACAAGAAGCCTACCAATGTCACCGCGAGGAATGGCAAAATTAGCAATATTTTCAAAAATCTCAAAAATATATTGGGTGTCGGAGGCAATATTGAGCAACATTGGGTAAAACGCTTCCATGCAATGAAGTCTTTATGAATAACATCCATATGGGGGAGAGGGGGGGGGGGGGGTTATTGATGTTCTCTGATAGTGATGCAAACAAAAATGTCCGAAACTCAGCTAAGGGAAATGTTGTGCGACGTTTGGCTTAACTGAGCGGAATTGGCGACATCAGGCGACATTGGATCCCAGAGTAGGCCTAACTAGATTGTCGCTGCCGTCGAAAAAAAAGCTTAACAAAATTATCTAGAACAGAATTATTAAAGATAATGTTCGTATATCGACAACGTGGCTGGTTAGTAAATCAGGGAAGTGAAAAAGAAGCTACAAGGTTACAAGATGTACGCATGCTGTTTAACTCGGTTGTGTTGTCTCAAAAAATCAATTTGAGAAATAGCACAAACATTGATCACACAGCACAACCTTTGGCTGCTCTTAAGTATTCCAAATAAAGATGGCATTCGTGAAAACTTTTTCAAAATAACGCTACTTCTCTAGCACTAACGTTGTTACAAGCGTCTACGCGAGGAACTCATTCACTAATTTGCCATTGTGGCTCTGTTGTGCTAATACGTTTCGAGACATTGGTTCAATTCCTTTCAGTTTTGACTTAAAATTTCTATAGTTTTTATGACTCTTTTGCTTGTCTTAGTAAATATTTTTTAAAATTATGGAACCCTTAAGAACACACTTTTTGTGTTCTCGCAAATTCCAAACATATACAGACTTTCAGATCTTGTCAACCACGTTTTCCTTGTTTCGAACTAAAACGAAATCATGATTACGAGTAAAAAACTACAACTATATATGATAGTTAGTAATACTTTTTTTTAAGGAAAGCATTGTTTAAGTTACATTACAAAAGTTACAGTAAAATCTAAAAGATTTGCCAAAGTGGTAATAGTGCCTGCAAAAACTTTTTTCTCATACTTTACCTTTGCTTGTCACGAGAAACTGTTCCATTTTCAACGTTGATTTGTTGTAGCAACCACACGCGAGTGCTTATATAAGAAATGATTACAGTTGCTATTTTTGGCTCGTGCGCTTTGTTAGGGTGACTAGTACAATATCTATGAGACCGTTGCAGTTTTTCTTGTCACGCGATTCGTAAACCTGTGAGTTGGCTTTCCGTACAACCGTCGGCCGGTTCCAACAAATGGTTTCCACCTGGCACTGCCTCTACTTGTTAATGTTTAAACCCGAGAAGCACGGAATCAAGCACAAAATTTCGAAAAAAATAAAAAAGTATTCTTTTGTAAAAGGTTTCTTTCAGCGCTGTTTATTCTTTAGAGAGGACAAGTTAAGAATATGTGGTTAATTGTAAAATATCTTTTGAATTTTGTCACGCGACTCAAGTTGCTGAAGTTGAGAGAATCAACACTACTTTTTGCACTTGGTTTTATTTTCTAAAAGCAGTTATTAGTTTAATCAGGGATGTACAATCTGCTAATTTTAAGCAATACGATAATTGTTTTTTTTTGCATTACTTGTGCAACTTGTCAAAGTCTGTTTCGTAAATTTGTGATACATTGTTCGGGGTTTATGACGTTTAGAACAAAACTTAAAGAGAACAATTAATGGCAATTTTAAAGAAAAACTCCTGTGACAATCCTTACACTTCAAGTTTTCATTAGGAAATGTTCTTAAAATTTAAAAGCTGTTTTAGTATAATTAATTGGGGACCTCACCTTTTAAGTTATGCAGGCGAGCTGATTGTTTTTTTGCACTTGATTATTTTTTTTGGTAAATTGCGAAAATTATGTTACAAAAATTTAAAGGAAATCAAGGGGTAAAAATTGCGAAAACAATCTCTGAATAAGCTCTAGGGAACGTAAGATTTCGGCCGTCAGACTACGGCGCTTTGTTTGATAAAGTTTGTTGGAGGCCTTAGTATGGCTTCACAAAGTTTTGTATTTTAAGAAAATATTACGGATGCCAAAATATGCTGTTATGCGGTAGATGAAACGTTATCCTAAATGCATTTTCTAAAGCACTTTTGAAAATACATTACTTGACAAAAAAGATAAAACTAAAACAATGATTTGTTGGAGATTATTTTATTAATTTATCAAGGAAATTACAACTTAATGGCTACAAAAAGTTGTGGTAGCGGATTGTTTATTGTAGGGCTTCTTTCTTTTAGATTGTTCAACCCTTGTCTTTGATATGAATTATACCACGGTAACCACACTACATACACGCGTATTTTCGATTCTGCGTTCTAGGAGTTCGTCATACACTCAAAATTGTGGGAGGATGTTACTGCTAATGAAAGCCGATTAGGACCCCCAGCAAAGAGCGCTCGCATATCAGTTAAGTTTTTGGTCCACCTATACTCCTGAAATTCCCGCGCTTTTGCCAACCACAGCGGACGTGCTGCTTATCTTTCGAGCTGACTGTATGCAACAGCGAAACTACTAACAATGTATGTGGCAAGCGCTATGAATCATCAGCAAAAGGAAAAACTGACAGCTGTGCAGATTTTCGAATTTATACAAAGCTTGAAAAATGAAGTATTAATCAAGAGTGGAAGAGGACTCTTGAAATCCTTAAACACTTACAAGTTTCCTTTCTAATTATGAAGTCATGAGAATCGCTTTGTTGGCTTACTCAGAGATATAGTAGTTCAGGACTAGGTTGGCACAATACGCAGTACCTGAACTGATACGCTTTTTATGATTTCGTACCCGTAAAGAAATCTTACTGAAAATTGAAATAAAAATAAATAAAATGATGTAATTATATAGCGCCTTTCTTACGAATGTACTCAAAGGCGCTTTACAACGATCAGATATCAATTAGTACAAAACAGAAACTGTCTTTTAGCTACAGGTAAACGAAAGCAAAAACAGCAACAAGTAGTTTTGAAAAATTAAACTGAATCACAAATAACAGTTTGATAACGTGTTGTAAATTCGAAATCACGCTATTTTGTTAAAATCTCCTCTCTTTTTAATCTAATTGTCTGCTTTTACCATGGCAAACTGATTGTTTTTGTGAAATCTTTAAGTAATTGTTCTAAAATATTTGCTTGCTAGCATTAATACTTTTAACGAGATTTAGGCGATAGTGGAAAAAGAAAGCGTTCATACACGTTTAGAAGAAATCGAAAACCCGTATTTTTAGTAAGTCTAAAATTTTTCAAGCATGGAGTGTAATTATTTCTACAAGTGTAGGTGCAAAAGAAATCTTTAAAAACAGAACAATTTTTTAGACGCGGCGGTAACACTGTAACTAGTTAAAAACTTCGGCGAAAACAGAAGTCATTATAATTCAATTTTAATTTGTCAACGGGAAGAGCCTTTTGTTCAATAAGGAACTTCAAAATCGTTAAAAAGCAAAGTTCGACAATGAATTAAACCAAATTAATTCATTTCGTGACAATTCTTTAAGAGCTTCTTATAAGGTGTCAGGTGCGACCGGCCTTTCTCAAGCGTTAGCTTAAAGAAATACTAAATTAAGTCCGAGAGTGAATATTGATCTATTTTGAAAACAAGGATGATTGTTTGTAAGTATAAGATAAAGGAAAAGTTTTTGACCTTTTTTTGCTATTCTTTGAATTTTTTCCACCTAAAGACTAAATGGACGTTGTCTCTTTCTTTAATGAATGCCTGTTTGTTTTTTTTTTGCGTTTAATAAGTATAGATAACCGCATGGGGCCGAGTAAAACTAAGGAATAATTTTATAAGTGTTTTCAACTTTTTCCAAAATTGCCGAGTCGCTTTGCTGAAAAAAATTGAAAACACAAGTGAAATTAATCCTAAATTTTACGAGGTACCAGGTGAATACATGTTTATGACATCGAGGGCAAAATTCTTCAATCCCTGCGGTATCCAACGAAAAAGCGTTCCATGACCTAATTCATTTTATCCCAGGTTTCTTCCAAAAATGCTGGAGATGTAATAAAATATTTGTAATCTTTGATGAAAACATTAGAAAATCTTCGGAAGAAGTTTGAAATCGTTTCTAAGGCATTTTTATGATTTTTCTAAAACAAATTGGGAAAACCTTCGGAGGTATTCGGAAACGTTATGAAATCTTCGGAAATTTTCGAAAATCTTCAGAAAATGTTTTATAAGGCACTTTTGAGACTTTTTAAATTTTCGGGAAATCTTCGGAAATTTTTAGAAGTATACCAGCAACCAATCAGCGCTAAGTAATTTTGCCCTGAATTAAGAAAAAATGTCCCCGCTGTTTTCCGATAAGCTCGAAGTAATTTTGCCCTTTATGCTTTTTCATTCGAAGATTAAGTACTTTTATAAACTAGGTTTCCTAAACGCAACATATAGACATGCAAAGGAAAGTTTTGATTACTAATGCAAGAAAAAAAATTATTTATGGTGTAAATTGGTCTAAGATAACGGATACATAAATAGCACATATAATCATAATTCAACTTGTAATTCTTTTGAAGCATTATACAAATATTTTTGTGTTAGTGAGTCGTTTCTGGTCATTCACGCAAATGTGAACTAAAAAGGTAATACCTAACTAGTCCTGAGTTCCTAAAAACGTTTCACGCTTCAACAATGAGACGAGACGTGATAATAACATCAGAAATCTCACTCTAGCAGGAACGAAGCCTCTCTCTACCAGGGACACGGGTTACCTGTTAAACCACACTCTGCTAGAGACACAGCTACCCTGTAAAAGCCAGTTACAGCTCTATTAGCTAGGGATACGACTACCCTGCAAAACCCAACTCTGTTAGGGACACAAATACCCTGTCAAACGCCACTCCACCCATACCATGGCCATCGTGTCAAACCCGACTCTGTCAGGGATATGGCTACCCTGCCAAATGCCACTCCACCCAGGGCATGGCTGTCTTCTTAAACCCAACTCTACCCTGAGCTTGGCCTACCTGCCAATCCAAACTCTACTCGGGGCGCGACTACCCTGTGAAATCGTCACCTTTACCCCCTCTCTCTTCGATTCTGTTTAGAGATGTGCTATGTACTTTTGGCTTCCTCGTAGCGGCCTAAGAACTCAAGAACTAAGAACTTAAGAACTTTACAGTTTGAAACTAGTTGTACGAGAGGCTGCGACACAAAACAGTTGTCCCTATCAACTGAATTGCCCATGTCTATTACCTCTTAATCTAACATTTGTTTCAGAGCATTGATTTATTTTCTCAGACGCTTATTTTTGTCTATGTGTTTTCTTTTGTCAATGCTTCCAAGGATTCTACAAATATAAACTGCAATGGTTTTAAAACAAATAGGTTTTAATAGAAGCAAAATAATATCTGTTTGTGTAAATCGGGCTATCGGTCTTGCACATTTCCTACATATGCTAGTGAGCAACCAAATATGTCTTGTAATAATATAGGGAAGATATGGATGATATCTTATAGATAATCTACACACATCTCGAACATAACGCCCATTGCTTTTCTGTATCAATGCTTCGTCCAACATCAACCACTTTAGGCAATTTTTAAACAGGTTTTTTTAGAACTTTTTTGAGTTTTGGTCTTTCTTTTCAACCTTCATTTCTTGGTTTTAACAGTTGCACGCTTCTAAAAAACACAGCGTGTTATCATTCCTGTAGTAACGAACATCACCAATACACACCCAACACCTGGTTAATAATTAATCGTGTTAACCTCGTCATCAATGACCTGTTGCTGGTATCACACTGCTGAACAACCTGTTGCACATTCCTCATTATTGGTGGAGCACATTAATAGTTACTTACGTTTCTATGCATAGTCACTGAAAAGGAACATCTGTGATAGCGTACGTGATAAGTTGTCAGGATTTGTTTTGCAGCAGGTCGACGAAAACACAAGGCGGAAATTTACGAACACTAGTAAGTGATAAAAATAGAAAGGAAAAACAACTACAAAGTTCTTCTTCAAACTAGAAGCAAGTGTTAATTTGTGCTGGAGAGAATTCTTCTGGCTTACATTGTACAAATACAGGTAGAATTGGCTGACAGAGGAACCGATATAGCGGCTCGACAACAGAAACAAAGTAAGCAACAGAAGTAAGGATTAAATTCCTCTCCCAAGTGTTGCAAACGATCCATTTACAACCTATATTTACCAAGGATAAGTTGCCTTTGTGACTCTAACGTTCATAGGGTTTTTCTTCTAGCGGCGTGGGACTCTTAGGCACTAACCACGCTATGATTTTTGTTACGTTCACACTAACGAGTTCTCAAAGATTGATTTGTCATCCTAATGAGCCATTCATTTTGACTTTATTTTCCTTTTGTCCTGACAGCCAAGTGGGTCTTCCATGAATATCAGTAGCGACAATGAAATACAGACGTTTGCAAAACCATGTTCATGGAAGAATGCAAAAGCTCCAACAATTCGTGAACTGCAACAGTATTCTCCTCTGCTCCACAAATGCTCCACCTGATGGCATTCCATACATTGAGGGAGACCAGTCTCATGTCATCATTGCACAAGAACTAGCGACTGTTGGTGATGAACTAGTCAAGTCCTCCAAAAGAACAATCTTTGGAAAGCTTATGGTGTTTGTCAGGTGGTGTGCAAGAATGGCCATGTGCATCTTTCTTGATGTAATATGACTTTGATTTATTCTCATTGTCATGCTAATTAAGTAAAGCTGTTTGATTTCACGTAATGCACTGTCATGCAGTATCCAAGCAACAAGTCCAGCAAACTCGTTGGACATCAAACCATAAAAAGAGTAAAGGCAAGCCAATTGTTAGCTCTTTCAAGCTTGAACGGGCTTGTATTCCATGCATGCACCGCGAGAGAACTAGTTTGCCACGAGAGGAATACACAGGAAATATAACTGGATTTGGAATTTTATTCGGAGTAATGTAAAACTAATCAGATAGAAACATTGTGAATGTACATCACCCCGACTTATTACTTTCTTTGCCAAAGATCTTTGGGCGCAGGCAATGCATGACTTCACTTTTCTTAGCACGCAAGTTTAAACTTAAGGCAACCTGTAAGTCACAAAAACTGGGATAAGCGATGCTATTACGTTATGAGAACAGATCAATGGAACTCAAATTGTTAGTTCGCAGCCGAATGATTGAATATACATAAAAAAAGGTTGTATTCGACTCGTAATCCTAGGTTCGTGCGTTCGAGCCCACGTCAGACCACTGTGTGTTTAATTGAACAAGACACTTTACCCGACTTTGTTCCAGTCAACTTAGCTCTGTATATAGGAGTACCAGATTCTTCATGGGGCTAATCTGCGATGCATAAGTGCATGTCCTGTTTAGGCGGAGTCAAAAACGTTCATCGGCTTAACACCAACTACGGAAATCGGAAAAACATATGGGTAATGGGCCACGAGGGCTCAAAAAAGGCTTTTTAAAACTTGAGCAAACTTGAATTTTATTTCCTATAATCAAAGGTGGATTTTTGCCAAGGCATGAAATGCTAAAATTGTTTAATGTTTAGCCTGCTACGACCGACAAAGAAATTTACGTTAGCGTTACGTACGAACAGACACGTTACGTAAGGCACGTACATTAAGGAAAAATTCTCGGAATTCCCAATTAATTAAAAAGTTTCAAATGTATGCGTATTAGGACTCAAAATACTTACAATAATCGGTAAAATTTTACTAGAAACATTCTCTTCCAACAAATGTGTTGCCACCTCGCGTTTTTGGAAACCGGTGCACAAAACCAGTTCAAGTAAAGTTGAACCTACGCTTCTCTAGAGCCGAATGCGAAATAAAGGGAACTTGGTAATGATCGGTCGATGAGTGGCAGGGCCCTTTTGACTACATTCATGCCTTAAAAAAAGACTGATCAGCATTTTGCGCTGTTTTTTTTTCAATATTTCAATTGTCACGTTTTGTCAGTTTAAAAGTTCCCAACTTACTAATTAGTAATTGATCTAGTTTCTGATACAGCTGTGTTTTCATGCCTTAAGTTATTAGATCATTGTCACACAACTTTGTTTACATAATCCCGTTTATTATTTTTGTAGTGTGTTTCCACAAAGGTACTTCTCTGTTTGTTAGTTTAGTCTTTTTATTAACTCTAACGACTTATTTGCTTGTGGCCATGTCTTCAATGGATACTTAAAAACAACAAGGAAACAAAACAACTCCCTTGTTCATTAGTATAACGAGAAAGAAAACGCAAAGAAGGATTCAAAACTAATAATTTAGATACTAAGAATTTTCTCCATGTACATACTTAAGAAAATTAAATAATTGCTATTGTTTCCTTGTTTACGATAACTGTAAACATCTGATATTTGAAGGTTGAAAATCCCTTTGCACTTTGCCTTTTTCTTGAAAAAAATTACAAAAGACAACACATCCCACTTACTGTATGTAGTCAGAAGAGTTGAAAAATAAATGAAGTTTGGAAAAGTAACCGATATTTCGTGGGCGTATTTAATAAATTAAATCAGTTGTTTCGAGCCATTTGTTACATATGAGATGACTATAGTCAAGTCAAAGTGTCGATACTCGACAGGGCATCGCTTTTTGTTCTTGGTGCTGTTCTTTAGTTCTCTCTGTTTATCTACCTGTCGGTTGTCACGCTGTTACTGTGAATCAGGTTATTTTCAAAGGTGTCAGGTGAATTTATAAGTATGTGCTTGCAGACTTTTCAGTTTATGGAGAATTCAATATCTGTGGTCTTGCCAGAGCACTCACATCTTGTATCCTGAAACCCAGTAATTGATCCGTTGCAGTTGAATTACTTTGAGTAAAGTCAATTCTTGTTGTTGGCATAAGGCGGTCACTTTCCTCCCTCGCAATTGTGGCGTCATCTTCTGCTACATTAAACAACTTCAAAGAATCGCTTTGAAGAGTCCTAAAAGTTGCTCGTGGAATCTTCCTCAACTCGGTCTCTTGAAGAACTGAGATAAAAACAAAAAAATGTTTTCAGATATAACACTCTGACGTTTTGATTGCAATCTATTTGATCTTTATAAAAACTGGATCATGGCACCTGCTGGCCGTTTAATTGTCTTAGAGGATTGATTACCAACATTTTAATCTGCTCTATCAGTATTGATCAAACATTGTTAGAACCTTTAGTCAGTCAGATAATATTTAGTATTGAAAAATGCCTTACAACACTTATGAACAACCCCGTGGCCTTAAAACAAAGTACAATAGTCTTTCTAGCAGGACAGTCAAACAAGCCACTTGTCTTTTTACAAGTTTGTTGCTAGGATCTTGTCTTTAGTATCTTTCACGGAAAAATTAGAGAACATTTTCACTTCCCATCCGAAACAAAGAAGAACTGAGGACATCTTAACTTAACGCCTTGTTTGTTGAACATTTTTTAGCGCAGAACTAGCCGTATATCTGTTTGATGTACAATTAACCAGCTCACCTTTCAGTTTATTTCCAAGATCATGGGCGAGTGTTAAGTTGGGACTGGTGTAGAGTATACTCACGTCACCTGGTAAATTGTTGTTATCGAGGATTTGGTGCAATGGTATCTTTGTGTCGAGAATTGGCTAAAATCAGCAATGGAGAAGCAATTGTAGTTGAGATCAGGCAGCATTAATTAAGTATGCTGTGAGATCCGTCAAGTATAAGGAGCCTTCTATTATAAAGTTCGAGATGTCTCAAGATAATCCCGAGTCCTTCGACTCTCAGACGTGGCTCCAAACATTTTTATATTGTATAAGTTATGAAACTGAAACAAAATTAAAAGGGAAAAAAAGAATGATTGCAAGAGTGTCCAAACGTTTCTGAAGAACTTTTATGAACTTTCATTGAGCCTCTTTGTAAATCGCGTTAATTTTATTTCTCTGCACGACGTATCGCATCAAATGTAAACATTTTCCCTCGTAAAGCTGCGCTATACACTATCATCATACTATAAGCAGACACAAGATTAAAGCTGTTTGTTTTCAATTC
Organism: Hydrozoanthus sils; assembly: GCA_027575215.2. Classification (NCBI taxonomy): domain Eukaryota; kingdom Metazoa; phylum Cnidaria; class Anthozoa; order Zoantharia; family Hydrozoanthidae; genus Hydrozoanthus; species Hydrozoanthus sils. The sequence goes on along the minus strand of JAOBRD020294245.1, from coordinate 16,098 downwards.
TTCTTAACAACCTAACGTCTGTGTAAAAAAAACCGGAATGTTTAAAAGGATTGAGTACAACTCTCACTTAACTTTGAATGGACCCACCTTGTTTAGCCTTGAGTAAAAATCTGACCTTTTCTTGTCCTGCCTTTCTGCCCAGAGCTTGTCTATAAATGCTAAATGAAGAAAAAACTCCGGTGCACTCGCGGCTCTGTTAGAACACATCGTCCCAGAAATAAGGCAGAATAGTCTGTGGTGTAGAATGACTCTTGTTGAAATCTCCCATCGAAAAAAGTCGCTTGTTGGAATCGCCTGAACCTAATGGAATGCAAAGTCTTTATCCGTCAAACAAAATTACCTGTAAGCCAAAAAGCTCCAACCTCCGTTAAAATGACAAGGACGACAGCGACACCTACCATGTGAATGGTACTGTAAATTACAATGGTCATGGTAAAATCAATGATGATGGCAATGGCAATGACAACGACAACGACGATGACAATGGCACTGGCACTGGCAATAGCAATGGCAACGACAACGACAACGACAACGACAACGACAACGACAACGACAATGACAACGACAACGACAATGACGATGACGATAACGATGGCAATGGCAATGGCAATGGCAATGGCAGTGGCAATGGAAATGACAACGACAACGACAACGACAACGACGATGACAATGACAATGACAATGGCACTGGCAATGGCAATGGCAATGGCAATGGCAATGGCAATGGCAATGGCAACGACAACGACAATGACAACGACAACGACAACGACAGCGACAATGACAATGACAATGACAATGATAATGACAATGACAATGACAATGACAATGACAATGACAATGACAATGACAATGGCAATGGCAATGGCAATGGAAATAGAAATTACAATGGCAATGGCAATAGCAACTGAATGACAACCACAAACAGAAATACAAGTACACGGACAAAGAAAAGAACAAAAACAATAGTACTAGTGAAAAAGAGCTGGAGGGAGACGATGAAAAGGAGAACAAGAATCAGAAGGAATAGAAGAGAGAATACTTAAGAGAGAAGCAAAAGTATCATGAAAAAAAAGAATAAGAAAAGCGAGGTAAAGAAGGGTTTAATGAGAGGGATAAGTAATTAAGAATATTAATGATGAAAAGAAATTAAACAACTTGGTATTACAGTGAAAAACAAGTGGATGGAAGGCTAACTTAATTGTCTACCACCTCACCAGGTTATTGTTGTTTGTATACATTGCACAAAAGGGTATATCTTGTAAATTGCTTTCTAAGTTTTTCTGATTTGCTTGATATAGATTAGTTATCAAACACACATAAGGGTTAAGGTAGAAAACATATCATGGTTACTGTTCATTTTTCATTTTTTTTGTGTGTCGTTTAACTTAAGCTTAACTGTATATTTATTGATTTTTCCAAACACCTATTATGTGCGAATTTTACCAGAGCAACGGCCACAGCATCCGGTAGGCTTCCATAAAAGTTTCTCTTCAGGCATTTGTCAGGTAAAGATATCACTGGTTTCCAATCGTCAACCCTGAACGGTCCGGTGGTGACACATTGTCTTGGAACGGAACCATTCCCTCCCAAACCACTGTCCCTGTCACTCCTGAATATATAAACAAATATAGAAAATATTTTTTTTCGCACCGTAATGTATTTAGCGTTAGGCACGATGTTGATCTTCGCGTGAGAACTAATGGCCCAGCAATTTGACCAGCAAAATTGGTGTTCCAGTGGCCCCTAATATTTTTCTTGTGAAACCTTGTTTCAAGGAAGAAAGAAACCGAAAGCCCTCAGTCCATATGAGAAAAAAGGCTGTATAGGCAGGGTGCATAACGATTACTGCAGAGAGTACCGTTTTTCTAAAATAAGTTGTAAATAGTATATAGGTTTATCTATATAGTAAGTGCACGCAAAACCCTTTATTTATTGTTTATTGTTTATTATTTATTTATTTATTTATTTATTTTCCATTAACCACCTACCCCTCAAGGATGAGGATTGATGGTTGGGGGGTCATCTACAGATTAGCTAGTTTAGAGGAAGATGGTGAATTTGACTGATTTTAGCTTTGATTACATTTTTCATTAAATATAGAGGCGGGTAGATTGTTCCATTGTATTACAGTTCTAGAGAAGAATGAAAGGCGCACGGAAGTTGTGCTAGTTTTAAGAGGGATAAAGCTTTCATTATGAGTGTGGCGTGTCTTGCGCGTGACTGGGCGCAGACGTCCATGAGTGTCTACGAAAAGGAGCCCCCGTGTGATCTTATACAGGGCCGTAAGGCGGTTGTCTACCCGGCGTTGCTCCAGAGCTCGCCAACCCAGTTCTTCAAGCATGGTCGTGACAGTGTCTGTTCTTCTGTACCTTCGCAGACACCATCGAGCTGCGCGGCGTTGTACCATCTCAATTTTGTATGTACCGTTGTTCTGAACTCGTGGGCGCGGATCCCAGACACTTGAACAGTGATCGACTTTTGGGCGGATAAGGCTTTTGTAAGCTTTCGCTCTAAGTGGTGGTGAGTTTATCCGTACGTTTCTTTTGAGAAAGCCAAGTGTCCGGTTTGCCTTAGCTGTGATCTTATTGATGTGTCGGTTCCACTAGAGGTCATGTGAGATATGTATACTGAGATACTTGGTTTGTTTTACCTCCTCAAGCAGCATGCCATATAGGTAATAGATATGCCGGATCGGATTTTTAACTTTGAAATCCGCAGCACTTCGCATTTGGTGTCGTTGAACTCCGTCTTACAAGTTGCCTTGTGAGTCTTGAGGTTATTTAATAGTTTGGCAATGCCAGTAGTGGTGATCGAAGTAGGTGGCATGGATGCAATTCGGTTTGGGGGATGTTCGAGATTCCCAATGCACTGTTTTCGACAAAGTTGTTTCAAGTTTAGGGGTTAGTGACTTGTAAACACAGATTGAAAGTAGCTGTTAAAACAGCTGCCTTACCAGCTGCGTTAGATATTAACTTACCCTGATGCGTAAGAGGTGGTACCCCTTTAATGTCAATTTTAAGTGCTTAAACAAACCCCCAAAACGTTTATTAGCCCCTAGAGAATCATCAATTGTAGGAGTAATGGTATCTTCCACGTATTGCCAGTACGCAGAGCGAAGCTTCTTTTGTACGGTATAGTTGATGGTTTTGTAGCGAGGATCTTTCCGTGCACGAAGCTTATCTCTTTTTCTCATAAGACGCCTCAAGGAGGGGGTTACGTAAGGGGACCGTTTCTTGCTCTTGTTACTTTGTGAGGTATAAATTTCTTTATGCTGGAGCTCAATTCCTCTCGAAAACTTGACCACAAAACATTTACTGAGGAGTCACAGTCAGTTGAATGGACGAAATAATCGGCAAACTTGGACATGTATTGTCTGAGTCCTTCCCAGTCTGCTTTCTTGTAAAGGGGGATCAATCTGTGTTTTTGTTTATTGATAATGGGATTGATGTTTCCCTCTACATACACAGCGTCATGATCACTAATACCTGGGATGACTAGGGTTTTGTTGATGAAGCTCTCATTATTTGTTGTATATAAGTTGAGCCAAGCCGTGGTCCTCAAGGCAGTCTACAAATTTACGGGTAAGCTCAGGGTAACGACAATTTGGTAGTAAACAATTGTCTAGTAACCATGACATTTTCTGGCTCTCAAATTGTTTATGCCAGCTGCTTTGAATGAAAACTACACTTTGTTCAGCATTTGTTCCACACAGTGTATTTAAAATTTGAGAGTTGCTCTAATAAGATTAAAATAATCTATACTGGGGTTTTTCTTATTTTTAAAGCTACTTTTCAAAAATTGAATCTATTTTTGACTTATTCTCATTTTAAAGTAAAGACTTTTTTCTATTGTGATACATAATCTTCCGCAGGCAATTCCTGAAGCTAATGGTTTGACAGCTACGAAAATCCCTCCAGTTGTGGCCTAGCATCGCCCAAAGACAGCCAACGCCCACTAATGATACATAATTAAGTTTTTATTGATTAATTGATTGATTAACCTACCACAAATCAGTGTCCAAGCTTCGCCATGGATTTTGGGATCTTAAGGTCCAATCCCAATACGGAACCGTAATTCTACAGTCAATTTTCTGGAGAAAATTTTCAAATTGAAGAAGAAACCAGCGATGCCATGGAAAGAACTGCTCTTTTGAATAAATTCCTTTTTTGAATAACTTCTTATGAAGCTCTACCAACTTTTTGTGCTGTTTTTTATATCGTTTGTTCCTAGACGCGGTTCGCAAAACTGCTATGTAGCGTGCTCTTTCCTCATAGCTCATCGATGTGAATTCTTGTCTTACTCTGTGACATTTATACGAAGAACTTGATACCAGCTCGCAAGCTCGACCACACTCGTCTACAACAAAATACAAAGTTTTGCTCAGCCCCTAACTTAGATGGCGAGAGACTATAGCTATTGACCAGCGGTTTTATTTAAACTTTAACTTAGAAGCAAAAGTTATTGTTGGTTGTAATTTCCTTCCAGCCCTTAATAACTTGCCTTTTAAATTGAGAAAATAAAGGTTTGGATTACAAAATTGTGTGTTGGAGTTCCTTACCTCTGCAAAGATTCCTGTTGCAGCTTTCTGTGTCCTTATTCTGCCCAGGGCATGTTGCTCCTCCACCAGATGGTGGGGGCCTGGTACAGGTTCTACTACGCAATCGTACACCACCTCCACACGTTCGTGAACATTGATTCCAATTGGTCCACAAGGACCAGCCACCAACCACTACAAATAAATTGTAATTGTCGTAGATTTATTCAACAAGGATTTGGTTGGTTGCTTGCATTTTAATAATGGTTTAGCTGGACCTTAATAAAAGACTCATTTAACATGCGTTTTGAATTTTCTTACCTTTGCAAAGATTCCTGTTGCAGCTTTCTGTGTCCATACTCGGCCCATGGCATAACGCTCCTCCACCAGACGGTGGGGGCCTTGTACAGGTTCTAATACGCAACCGCACGCCACCTCCACATGTTTGCGAACACTGATTCCAGATGGTCCACAAGGACCAGACACCAATCACTACAAATTAATTGTATTCATCATAGAAAATAAATATTTTACAACAGTAATAATTTAAACGAACTCTTTCGCACGAATCGAATTTGATTGAATGTTAAAGTGCCTATTAAATGAAAAAAAAATTTATGTCTCAGTGGATAGACCTTGTTAAATAAGGAACAGCAGTGAAAAAACTTTGTCGAAATCATTTATGGCTCTTGAGATATTAACAAATGAATGTTTTAAACTGATGACGTCACAAGTGTGACAGTCAAATTTACATTTTTTGAAATCTGCTGTAAATCCATAACCTTTAGAGAAGTTAAGCCAAACTTGGTCTGATGATGTATCTCGAAGTTTTCTTCAGAATAGTTACTATTTTTGTTGTTCGTGCAACAAATTAAACTGGATCCAGGCTCCAAGTGAGAATTTCTTAATCAAATGGGTTTTTCCGCCAAACTAGAAGTTGCACAACAATTTACAACATCATTTCTAGATCGGTTCTTTTTATATCGTGTAAAAAAAAAAAAAAAATTGATTTAATTGCCTTGTTGAAAGTCTTGAAATAGCAGAAAGTTTGTTTTATAAGGAACGGGGTCTGGAACCGAATTTGTTGCCATGACGATGTGAAATTGCTACTGTCCTGAGGAAAACCTCAAGATGCACCATGAGTCCAAGTTTGGTTTAAATTCATCCAAACGCTATGGATTGGCAGCAGATTTTGAAAAATGCAAGTTTTCCTGTCGCACTTGTGACGTCATCAGTTTAAAATACTAAAATCTTAAAATCTTAAGAACCATAAAAGATTTTGACGAAAATTTTTCATCGCTATTCCTCATTTAGCAAGGTCTATCCACTGAGGCATTAAAAATTTTAATTTCATAGGAACTTTAAGATAGTGAACTAAACTATCCTCTATCCGTTATCTTTTTTTCCTCTTGATAGCTTGATTTTGAAAATTTGTCAGCGATATTTGATATACATTGTCATTCTTGTTTTGTAGCCGATTCTTAAAGTTTGTTACTTGCCAAGAAGTTTTTTCTGACAAATCTTCCGATAAAAAATCTAAGCTAAGCTTCAACATTTTCTGACACTGTTTTGAAGCTCAAAAGATATCACCGCTGTGCCAAATTTGGCAATAATAGTACAATACCTCTTCGAGTTGCTTCAAGAAAAACGCATTTAAAAAAGGCTCGCACATCATTTTACCCCAGGTGAATAGACGTTACATATTTCAAAACCATTCATGCTAACAAAACAAGTTTTTTTGCCTGAAAGATCTTCTCGATGGCAATAGCTTTCCCGCAAAATAGCAATAAGATAATGATATTATTAATGTCAACAGTAACGATCAACTTCATTAAAGTTTTCCAGAGCTTTACCCTTATCCATGACATTGAGTTTAGTATAAAATATTGCTACTGGAAAGGTTACACCAAATTAGATACCAGTGCAGTTGTTAGTTTTACATGGCTCCCTCTCTCTGCTGGGCCCAGGACAACCCGAGCCTCCGTTAGACGGTGGAGGATTGGTGCAGGATCGAGGGCGGAATCGTACTCCTCTTCCACAACTTCTTGAACACTCGTTCCAATTGCCCCAACCAGACCATTTGCCATTGACTACAAATTATGTAAGTAGAGATGTCTTATATATATAAATGATTAAAATGAAAATAAGATGACAAAAGAACTATTGTTAAAATGCCAAGCAAAGTGACAATAATAACAATGTCAATATATATGATATTTATAACAACTGACAACAATATTAACCATAATTATAATAATGATAGTAATAGCAATAACTGCTACACAAATGATAAGTAATGCTAATGTTAATAGTAACAGTAAGATAATGATGGCAACAATTAGGAAAACCACAACAACGATAAATCCTACAACAGTTTTTCAGTTGGCAACTCTTTATCCGTAACATTGAGTTTAATAAAAGTAGTAGCTGGAATCATATCAAATTAGGTACCAGTGCAACTGTTAGTATTGCATGGCTCCCTTTCTTTTCTGGGCCCAGGACAACTTGTGCCTCCATTAGACGGTGGGGGATTGGTGCAAAATCGACTGCGCAAGCGTACACCTCCTCCACAAGTTCTTGAACACTCGTTCCAGCTTTCCCAGTTGGACCACTTGCCGTTTACTACAAGCATGTAAAAGTGTATTGTACAGTTACAATATGACAAGCTGCTAATACCAAAGTCATTCATTTGTCTTAACATGTTCAATTTGCTACACTACTGTTAGAGTTACTCATAGAACCAGTCGAGTTGCGCATGCGTAATACTCAGTAAGACGTGTACTAGTTGTAGAGACCTCACAGGAACTTGTGAGATCGACTAAAACAAGACGACTAGTAACGAGTGACATCAATCTCCAAGAGATATTTTAACCACACAGAGAACCATTTTACTTTTACGACTAACCAACGGCAAAAGGATTCACATAGATGCCTCGAACGTGAAGTCTTATTCCAGGATTTTGAGTGTTCTTCTAGGATTTGGATTTCCTGAGTAAGATACAAACGTGAAACCTCATTCCAGGAAATGATTTTCTTGAGTAAGATAAGAAAGCGGAGCCTTAATCCAGGATTTTAATTGCTGAACTAAAATACGAACGTGAAACTTTATTCCAGAATTTTGGATTTTTTGAGTAAGATACGAAAATGAATCCTTATTCCAGGTATTGCAGCTGGTTTTCTTGAATAAGTTACGAAAGTGAAGCCTTATAAATTCAAGGAATTCAATTGCTTATTTAAGATGCCAACGTGACACCTTATTCCAGGAGTTGGAACGAATGAATGGAATAAGGACATAAAGATCATTCCAGGTATTGGCTCTCCTGAGCAAGGCATGAAATTGAAACCTTGTTCTAGAAAATTGTTTTCTTGAGTAAGATACAAACGTGACAACTTATTCCACGAAAAGATTTCTTTAGTAAGAATCAGTAAGAAATGATTGCAAAACTTTATTCCAGGGATTGGAGAATTTAGGAAAGCTAAAAACGCGAAGCTTATTCCAGGTGTTGGTTTTCCTGAGCAATACATGAAAATGAAGCCTTATTCCATGAATTTGTTTTCTTGAGAAAGGAACAAACATGAAACTTTATTCCAGGAAGTGGTTTTCTTGAGTAAGGTAAGAAATTGAAGCCTTAATTATCAAGTATTTTAATTGCTTGACTAAACGTAAAACTTTGTTCAAGGAATTGGATTTCCTATGTAAACTGGTACGGTTTCCCTGTAGCGTTATTCCAGAGCTTGGGTTTCTTTAGAAACGAGCGTGAAACCTTATTTCAGGAAGTTCTTGAGTAAGACACAAAGTAACACCTTATTCCAAAGATTCGGTTTTCTTGAGTAAGATATAAGAACTTGAAACCTTACTCCAGGATATTGATTTCTTAGGTAAGTTACGAACGTGGAGCTTTATTTCAGGATTTTGATATCTCGAGTAAGATACAATTTTCTTCTTCAATCTTGCTTGTTTCCCAACAGGATGATGTCACAAGATCAAAGAAAAAGCAAAATGTCACGTGTTTTTAATTCACGTGCCTTCTTTTCCAGCGATTTGAAGGAGACGAATTTTTACTTTTTGTACAAATGCTAATACATAATAACAATGTTAATACTATTTAATGCAAATGCCATTTCTAAGAGCGTAAACAGCAAGAATAACGTAGAAAGTAAAAATGATTCCTAAACATTTATTCGAAAGGACGCCTGTTCTAAACAATCAGTTTAGGGCGAAAAAACATAAAACTCAAAATGTGACTAGAATCAGAAAAAAATTGATACCAGCGCAACTGTTAGTTCTGCATGGCTCCCTCTCTTTGCTGGGCCCAGGACAACCTGAGCCACCGTTAGACGGTGGCGGATTGGTGCAGAAACGATTACGCAAGCGTGTACCTCCTCCACAAGTTCTTGAACATTCGTTCCAGCTTCCCCAGTCGGACCACTTGCCATTGACTACAAGCATATAAAGTTTATTATGGAATAAGAATCTTTCTAATTATACATGAGTGGCATTTGTCTCATGCATCGTTACTTTATTGATAAAGGTTTGTGGTTCTTGAGGGGGATATGAAGAAGAGAAATTGCTCCTTGGGGATCTAGTAAGGATGCGTGCACCTGTAAGTAATTTAGTGTGACTCTTTAGTGCTTTGAAGGACACTCATAGTTAACTTATCGTAATAAATTTCTAACCCGCCCACATGTAAGTTACACACGTTTGACTCCATACTGTCTTTAGCCCACAATGCAAGTTAGAGATTGGGGTTGGGGTATATCTTGGAGCGTGTACGTACTTCACTTCCACAAGACTTTGTACAAGGCAACCACTTGTTCCAATAAAATGAGGACTAATCTAATAAGCCTGTCAGACAATGACAACCCGTAGAACCTGATACAGCAATCAAACTAGTGGATACTGTGGACAGAAGGAGTAAGTTTACAACTTGTATTCTAAATGGTCATGATTTTCTATAAACTTGTAATTGTACAGTACACTTTGGCTACCGATGAAACCTGCTATGCACTTGTACGCTATTATTTGCATAACTATAGTTGAACCTATACTATGTATGTGTTTATAACTGTTCAAATAGTGCTAAATACTCAATCATCTCAATGTGTTGAGTATTTGTTGTTACTATTGTATTTCATACCTGTTTCAAGGCAGTGATTTTTAACAGAACCAAAGGATAGTGCCATAACGAACACGACTAAGATACTTTCCAGTTGGTCCTTTTTAGATAGTTGAATCTGAATGAAGGGAGACTTATCAATGTTGTTTATATTTACCATCAGACATTATACAGAATAAAACGTAAACAATTTTAATAGCACTTGTACATAAACTACTTTACCAACGTAAACGATATTGTGACAGAAAAAAGATAAATAAAAATCCTAAGTGTGAGGGAATTAATACTAATAGAAAATTGTGAAACTATAGCTATTGGAAATTGTCAATTTTTATGCATATAAGTATTGGTTCTCTTAAAAGCGGCATTTGTCACGTGACTTTCGTGACGCCAAGCGGTTGGAAAGCCAACGTATCGGTTATTGACAATGAATGGACATCAACAAAAAAGCGAAGCGGAAAGGGGAATACTGCTGCATAAGATTTTCTAACAGCAAAAACAACTCCTAAACTCCGGGGATAACAATGCAATCCGAAATCCAACCGCCTGTATGACGTCGTTCTTCCCCAGGCTCCCGTTATCAGGTACCCAAAATGATGAGCTAAGACACTTGAAACAATAGCTGTAACTTTTCGACTATTTGTCAAAACTCCCTCGATATTTGGATTTGTGTTTATCTAACAGCAACTCTTCAACTTGCAAATAAAACCAGTTTCGTGTCATATTTGTTTCTTGCCGAGTTTTTAAGTTTAACATTAGAGTCATTAATTACGCATGTGGCGTAATCATGTTTTCAAAATGCCGATAAACAGCCATGGTTCACGTTGTGTTATCGTCGTTTCGATAGTGCAGCATCATGAATATATAAAGGCTGGATTATTAAGTACGAATGGATGATAATGCATCCTTAATTTGCGCTGTTTCGCTGAACAGGAAATTAGATTATCACCCTTAATAAAGTCTTGGTGAAAACCTGGCTTTACTGTGTTTTTTCTCAATTTTTGCAAAAGAAGTTATTTATATCCACTTATGGCTAGTATGTTATTTTTTTCAACGAACGTGAGTCAATCCTTTTTTCTTCTGGTTACAAGTTATTTGTTCGGTTGAAGTTTTTGAAGAAAGGTGAAGAAACTCTGTCGACCGTACTGAATCGAAGCAAGTCAGTTTTTTCAACAACAACTGACTCATTTAATGAAGAAGTATCAGACTTTGTTAATGAGGGAAGCAATGAAAGTGCAAACCTAGTTCATCTTAAAGGGCACTCTGCATTGATATGACTTTTTGTAAGACTTTCCACAAGTCTCACATCAGTGAACTAAAAACGTCCTAAAAACTTTTGCGGGTCTTTTGGGCAAGCTTTATCTTAGTACCCCTTCACAGAAAATCGTAAGCTAGCAAAAGCTCACGAGCGTGCTTCATTTTCAACTTTCAATATTTACCGCCAAAATAATTGAATCTGGCAAACCACTCAGTTTTGACTTTGGAACAAAAATCTAGCTGTTATACTAGACCTTCAGTTACAAAAACACACGGCTACATCCATTTATATATTTACTTGTTTACAACAATTTTTAGACAGAGGTTGCCATTTCAGCAATTGGCACATTATAGGCACTTTGCAATTAAATCTTTAACGGATTAAAACGATTTAAAGTAGGTATAAAACAAGGTAATCGGTCAACGAATCAATCAAGACAACACAGAAATCCAAACCTCACGCAGTTTTAATGGGATAAACTGCTACCCAGGTATTCCTAAATCGTTTAAGGAACTTGTAAAACAAAGAATGGTTTTAATTAAGTTGGTTGGATAATTGAACAATGGCTTGATGGATAAGCTCGTTGATGAATTGTATAATATAAAAATAATTTATAAATAATGAATAAATAATGTCTCTTTAATGTAGGTAGACGTGTCCGTATCCCCGATGCTAGCTCATGGACTCAGTAATCGTATAGAACAATGATCACAGTGCCTTGCAGACGAAGAGGGCTGCACTATACTGACCGGGTCTTGTCAGAAAGTACGTTGGAAATTTAGAAAGCTGTCAGAAAAAAAATACTTATCGTGTCTTGATTTTGCTTTAATATAATGATATAATTGGCATTGTCGAATTGACTTTCTGCTGTTTTAACGTACCGCACTGTTGGATTCAATCGTCTCTAGACGAGCCGTGAAGCGTGCTTCTAAGAGTCGTGCTAAAGTGTTAAAAAAAAAGTATGTTGTCTAGGTTTAAGTGAAAGTGCTGAATAGTTTCTCTCGATGAAAATGCCACTTAAGCAAAACACAAGTAATTTTAAGGGAAAACAGATATCCTTATTATGTTAAAGCGATACCATCATCAACTTTTCACAAGTGCCTCCGGCAAGAAACAAACACAGACAAGTATTAAGTTATAAGTTGGCTTAAGCTTTTAAATTAAGCGTCAATGAGCGCCACACGCTAAGAGCTTAAAAGCTCACAATTTGCTGCGAAAGGTTCAACAGGATCCGCGGAGGAGCTACCTTCGTTTATTGGTGCCAAAAGCTTCCCCGGCTTTTGATGTTCACTAGACGACTCAGTCGACAAACACGTACAAGAAACATCACCGAATTTCTTAAATTCTAAGGAAGAAAGGGTGTTCCTCATTTCAACAAATTGATGAAGATAACGACTGCATTGAAAAAAATATAATCTTGTTAATGAAGCGAAGTTAAATTTGATATGAACTGAAAGCTTATACACATTAATTACCTATACTAGCCGTTAGAGCTGAAACAAGAGAACCGCAGAAACAGACATGAATATATTTATGGTGGAAACGTTTTTATTACTTTTTGTTGTATCGTAGCTCTTTATATGTAAGACAGAAACTAAAGGGTAGAATGAAAAACTAGTTAGTAAGTTAACAATTAAATGATTTAACAAATTTTTTAAGCGTCGCTTTTCAGTGGCGTCGTTCTGTTTCATTTTCTATTGTGCTTGATTGGGCGATTTTGAATATCATCGACAATTTTCATCTCTTTATCATGAGGCTTTTTAGCACATTCTTTTCTGAATGTGTTGAGACTTTTGATAATTAAATTTCCTCTTGGCTTCTAAAATAACTTGTTTTTTATTCCGGTTTTTGTTTTTCATGTGAGAAGTGATAAGGAAAAGCAATAAAAGAGAAAAAAAGGTATTTTCAAACTTTTTAAACACTGTATAAGCTTTAATCTTGAACAAGCTTTCGATTGCCGCTGCAATCCTCCTCAGATGATGTAACTTAAGAAGTGATATTCATCTAGACTTTTCGGGTGATATAAGTACTTCGAAGACTCATTTAAAATCACCAAAACACTTCTACTCAAAAATCTGGCCGAAAATGTAAAACCGTGTATTTCTATTATAAAATGTTATTAAACCTATATACCGAGATAATTTCTCAACGAGAATTACCGGTGAACATCTTTTGATTAAAACGTAACCATGACTTGTCCATAATCTTTGGATTTGTTAACGGGGGAAATTAAAGGTTAAGGGAAAGTATGAGCTGGGAAGATGAGTATATAAATAGCTTTGAGCCAAAGTTGGAAAATAGAAAAGAACATTGTAGAACAAGTTTCAATCACGAGCTGCTACGTATCACATAGAGCCGGCTTGCTGCAAACTAAATGCTGCATCGAGCATTCATTTTAGTTGTTGAGGCCGTTCTAATCCTCACATCTTAATCATGATGATTCTTATCAGTCTTAGAGTGCGAGTTTTTGATCAAGAGACCCTTCCAATCTTTTTGCTCAGTGGCAGTGCTTTTTGAACTCCACTCCGAGTTTATTTGTTTAGTTTCTTCAAATTTCTGTTTATAGATTTCTAATTCTATATATCGAACAAGTGACTTAACTGATGTAGAGTGGCATTGAACACAAAAGAAAAACACACAATAACAGTTGAATACACAGAATACCGCAAAAATAAATTGATGGTTGCTCACCAGGCTGGTTTTCAGAGACCTTTTAGTCGAAAATACAACGTTTAGAATTGGTTTGTATTTTCATCACGTAACTATATACAAGATATAATTATTGCGTATTTCTCTAGCTTCTCACTAAGGCTGCAAAATTCACGCTGACAAAAAATGTTGTGAAAATATCTATAAAAGTAAACAAATTCAAATAAGAAGTAGTTAACAAATAAGTTAAGTACAAAATAAGAAAAAACAAAACCTCACCATAGTGTGTCAGCCAAGCTTCTGCCACTGTTAAGTACTCTTCAAATCTGCCAAGCTGTAAATAGTGATTATATAAATGAGCGCATGTATTAAGTTTTTTAACACGTTCCACCCACTGCTTTAAGCGCTTTAAATCTATTTTTAATTAAAATCTATTTGTGTGTTTGACACACATTTTAACACTTTCATCCATAATAAGCCATGCAGAGGAGTTTGGATGGCTGGTCAGTACAAAAGAACTGCGAGCAGACTGCATCCCTAGAGGGTTCTTTGATAATTGCTAATTCTCTTTGATGACTTGATAACATTGAACTCTTGCCGGATATTAGATAATGGCAACAATAAAAGACGAATTTACGCGTGGCCACAATTACGATGTGCATAGCAAGTTCTTGCAAAATTTGCTGTCTTCTGACAACTATAACGCTAGCCTGTGAACAGGCTCTCTGTTCGAGATGAAAGGGGTAAAAATGATGCTTTTCCCCTTTCACAGCGAAAAGAAAGCCTGTTCACAGGCTACTATATAACGCCGATTTTCAGTTGCAATTTAGCTGTTTTCTCCTTTTTCGTCATAATTATCTTAAATCTAATTTAAGTTTGTTATCTTTTTCATTTTTTGGTGTCGTGGACTAAGTCGACTGTGATTTTCGTCAAAGCTATAACTTTAGTTAATCAAACTGTATAGCCAAAAACTGATTAAGTGAAAGAGTTTAAAAGCAGCTAAATTTAAGTGTACACGCGTTTTTTTTTATCGGAAAAACGTTACACGCTTTTTTTAAAAAAACAGAACCAGTAAATTTAGCCGAGCCTTATTGTTCTAAACTTTTTGGCGATTTGAGCCTCAATTTGTTCTTAAATTGTTCTTATTTCTATCTGTTTTTAAATCGAAGAAAAACTATGCACAACAGGTGTTGCAATACATATGTTAAAAAACGAATTCGCCGAGCCATTTTCCCCGAGATGATTTCTAGTCGTTATAAACTGCGAAGCATTTCTTATTCATTCTGTATTGAATTCAGTCGAAGATCGAAGCTCAGCGAACTTTAAAAAACAATTGGCCATCGAGCCCGAGCCTCAGTTTGTTCTTAAATTGTTCTTAAATTTTCGCCAATCTGAGCCGCGTTGTTCTTATAAAATTGCTTTTATAAAAAAGAGTGGTATTCAATATAAACCACACATAGAGATATGAACAATTTAAGAACAATTCGAGGCTCAAATTGTCGAAAAATTAGGAATGACGAGCTCGTCCAAATTTACTGGTTCGATCTTTTAAAATAGCGTGTTTTAATGGCAATTATCTTAACCATGGCATTATGTAACTATGCACTGTAAACATACTTTCTAATATCAATGGTGGTTTAAGCTTTTAAAAAATATCATGGATAATACGGCTTTAGTTTGTTTGGTTAGCAGAAAGTTAAAGTGTAATGCCCTGTTTACAATAAAGTTCTCGTGGTATCTCTGAGCACTCTCGGGTCAATCGAGTTACCTATAGCTAATTAAGCAGGTGTGAATGTTGGACTGTTCTAAATGGCCATCACTCGGAAGATGTACGTGCTCGTTCGGAGGACTGTACTCCGCGTGAACGCCAACTGAGTCTCACTCACACCTCGGAGTACCCAAGTTTACCACAAATCAAAAGCGACCTCTTACGTTTTAGACACTTGACAGTTTTTGCTATCAAAAAGTTCAACTGAATAACTGACATTGTGCTGAAACTAAGAATGTGGCTGTTGAAGTGTCTTCGAAAATTGAACTGGACCGGAGGTTTGTGTGCGCACTGTAACAAAAATTCGCGCATTTTACTAAAAGAGCGGGAAACTGTAAACATGCACACATGCACGAACCGGCGCACTATGGTTGCCCGCATTGCAACCAAATTTGAAAAAAACGGATATCAAGTTATGGCTTAGAGACAAACTAGAGCCAGATCGAGGTTGTTTAAAACTTTTCCTCCTAATAACCAGTCCGCGTTGCGGTTCTACTTGATTTATTTTACCTGCGAATGCCATTGTTATATATACAGTCGAAAAGTCAGAAAAATAGTCCGAAAATATTTACAAACTGATTAAATGTTGCGTAGGTTGCTTTGAGATTATTTCACAACTACATAAACAAGGACATAACAATTTAGGATGAAGTGCAAACGTTTCAATATTGCTTGTTCAGTTCAGTTTATTTGTGTTACCACATTTTACAAATTTACAAGTGTAACTTAAAAAAATTTTAAGATATTAATTATAATGTGGCAAGGAAGCCCA
>JAOBRD020294138.1:0-22391 GCA_027575215.2 Hydrozoanthus sils | reverse complement strand
CCCCCACCCCCTCCTCCACCCCCACCCCCTCCCTGTCCAGCGTCGTGCCCTCACTCTTGCTACCCGGAATGCAACAAGAAGTGTTGCAGACCTGGGCCACCGCCCTACGCTCAGTTCTCTAAGCGCGCTCAGAAGACTGCAGTGGCCTGTCAGGGAAAAAAACTGAAGATTAGATGCAAAAACAGAGCAGATCGCATTGTGCTGTACAGTACATTCTACGGGCGTAGGGATGACACTATTTGTCATCACAAAGTTCTACCGTCTACAGGTGAGGACAGAACTTTGTGAAATGACAAGAGTCAGCGTTTTTGAGTGGTGTATATATGTATCTTTGTTTTCATTCAGGTTTGTTAATGGTAGCTCAACTAATCAATGCTAAACATCATATAAAGGTTTTATTTCAATAACCCCAGAATCAAAACCAGGATTGATAATGCCGGTAAGGCCGAGTAAAAAAGTTGGTTAGAGTCCTTT
This sequence comes from Hydrozoanthus sils, assembly GCA_027575215.2. Lineage (NCBI taxonomy): Eukaryota > Metazoa > Cnidaria > Anthozoa > Zoantharia > Hydrozoanthidae > Hydrozoanthus > Hydrozoanthus sils. The sequence continues at coordinate 21,917 of JAOBRD020294138.1, read as the reverse complement.
TCTCAGAACTTTCACGGTCGGGAGGGAGGGTTTTTTTTATAGTTTGAACTTTGGATACTAATACAATATATTGTAACCCCATTTATTGTTGATGTATCCAAGGGGTCGAACACACCTCATCACATTTAAAACTAATACATATTGGAATGCATGGAAAATAAAGCTTCTATCAAAAGTGTTTAGCAAAAGCAACAAAATTCTTGGTTTAAAACATGATAGATGCTCTTTTCGAAAGCTACAATGTTTCGTCCTGCTTTACATAGCAATAGGCGGAAAACTCGAGATAAACCTACCGGTATTTATAAGGTTTAATCAGTTTCATAAACTTCCGAAATATTTTGAAGCCGCTAAGTATGATCAAAACATTTTAAAGAAAAACTATGAAAATAATAATAATAATAAAAAAATAGGCCGTCCCAATTTTTTCCCTTGGACTTGAATATAGACTCGTTTAATCTATGCAGCGTTTTGTTTAACGAGGTCTGCTTTAAACCTAGAGAAACAAGAGACGATTACTCGATTATCATTTACTTTCTAATGCTAATACGGTTTTTGCGCGATGCCAGGTACCTGCATTGACCAAGAGATGAACATTAACCAGAAGATTCACGATCTGTGCAGTGGTGTTAACAGATGCACGGTCGCGGCTAATAACGCTTTCTTGGCAAAGAAAAACACAGTCATCTGTCCAGGGAGGTACAAGTACCTTATGGTCAATTACAAATGTACTCAGCATCCGGAATTGTTCGAGGTACAGAACCTATCTTGTCGTTTACTCATTGATGGTACATTTGACACTTAGTACCCTGATCAAAAACAACTTAAGTTCGTCCCCCTGAAGTGTTCTTTGTACCTTAGGGAGAGCCCCTTGTCCCATTTTTAATCCTTTATCATTATCAGTTACTTAGTCCTTTGGCATTATCATTTTATTCTGGCAATCCAAGCAATATCATATATGTATCCTAATAGGGTTTTTGTTTTTATCTTAGAGTCTCTTCAGTAAAATAGACTGAAGTAATGTCAGGCAGTTTATTCCGTGCCTAGCAAATCTAATAGCTATTATCGGTTTTGTATTGAAACAAAAGCCTTTTCAATTATTGACTCAAGAGCATTCTAAACAAAGAGCTGACCAGGTTTTCATTTTGAATATACATGTTTGAAATAATTAAAGAAATTTGAAAATTTTAAAAAAAGATAGGTCACAATCAAGAACCTACAGTCTTTAGCTGATCTTTTTCCAATTATGAAAAAAATTATACCGCACAGGTAAGAATTAAAACGTCTTGGCTAAAATGTTTTAAAACATAAAATAAGTGAACTGGTTCGTATTAGTTGCTATATCTTAGCGCTATTTTTCTATCTTTATTTCAGGCCTGTCCTCTGCCATGTACGAAGCCAGGGAACTGCTGGCCAAACTGCTCTCCAAAATGCTGCACACCTGCTCCCCCAGCCCCACCCCCTCCCCCACCGCAACCCACTTGTCCTGGTAACTGCCCGAACAGTTGCTTTGCTTCCGGTTGCTCTAAACGATGTTGCACTCCACCACCTCCCCCACCCCCTCCCCCACAAGCATTTGCGTACCGTCGTCCACAAGTGCCCTCATTTTTTCCTCCTCCCCCACCCCCTTCCCGAGGATTGAGTCCTCTGGAGAATTTCATCCCAAATTCTCCCGAAACACCGAGGTTTCTGAAGTTTCCCCCGAAAATTGAGACACCACCGCAACCGCAGTATCAGAATCAGTTCCAAAGCCCATACGCAGGTTTTAAGCAACCTTTCAGGACCAACATGTCGCCTGCTTGTCAAGCTCCATGTCCAGCCATGTGTGCGCCAGCGTGCAGTCGGAGCTGTTGTTCAGCGGGTAACACCAGGAGAACCGTTATACCTGGTTACTACTATGGAAGATACTACGGATAAATGACAGTACACTATACTACCAATTGTGGGACTGTACGTCAGCTTTCTATAAGGAAAAACCAGTGACGAAAGTTAAACACTGATTTCATCTTTAACTTGCTTTTGATTATTGAACCAAAATCTCGAAATCTTATTTCGATGGCTGTTCACGTTTTTGGTTAAAGTCACATTACAAACTAATGGTAAACATAGTTCAGTTATAAGAGCAACGTTTCTTGGTTGGTTACATATCAAACCCCTTTCAGCGAGTTAGGACGACGACTGCCCACTTAGAAGAAACTCAGTTACGAAAATTTTAAGTACTGACTGGATCTTTTTTCTCAAGATGATTTTAATGACTTTTTAACGCCGACTGCAAAACTGCCTTCATAGAGTATTAAGCCCGCTTTCTAATTCGAAGCTAAAATTTCGACAACTAAATATCAAGTAATTACTACAATGCTCTATGTAACACTTGGGCAGATTTATTGTAAATATTGTTTTTGATTGCATTAAAAAATTTAGCCGAGAAGTTAAACAGTATTCATTTTCTATCAATAGTCAAGAGTCTCAAAACTTCTTTGAGTCCAATTTAAAGATGATTACACTGCTCATCATCAGAACTGACCTTTTAGTTTATTCATTGACTAAAATTTAACAGCCTTCCATATTAGAATCGAACCAGAATTTGTTTCAACTGATGAAAACAAAATTCCAGGAGTTCTCCAGAACCGAGCCCCTAATTCTCTCTCTGCGAAAAACAAAAGATTATCAACTTTAGATCTACCACAATAGCAGAGACTTGTTTATCAATCGTCTCATTCTGAAACATTTACGTGTAGCATGAAAACCTTTGTATACACAAAAACTGACCAAAACCCCGAGAAAAAAACTTCCTGAAATTAAGTCTAAATATATAATGTAGGTTTTGGTTTGTTTGTTACAGAGTTGAAATACTTTCCACAAAATCCCAGGAGTAGAGGGAAATGGATTTTTTTCCCCCAGAAATTTACGGGAAGGGCATTTAGAAGTTCCAGGAGTTTTCCAGAAATTCCAGGAGTGATGCGAAATGATACGACTGTTTTTTGACAATTGAAGTTAGTTATAATTTTGAGTTGGTTCTATCAAGATTTTTTTAATCATTTCTCTGGTTTGCCTGAATCAAAATTCTTTAAAAACAACAAAGGATCGCAGCAGAAAAAACGTTGCCTCTTTTTCCATCAAATGCTGGATAAACCGTAGGACCTGTTTGCTTTCCGTTTCACATAATTTTCAGTAAAATATTAGTTACAGTGTAAAACAGTTCATATTTCTTACACTTGATTCTTTCAATATCTCAGAGATTCCGCTATTTAGTGAATATATTATGTTTTAACAACGAAATTCAAGACATATCAAAACTCCAGGTACTGAAGGATTACTAGGCGGTAATCACTGAAAACGTTTAACAATTTTGTTTATTGTAACATTTATCAAAGCGGTGTTGCAACTATGAGACACAGTCAAATTATTTCCGATTTCAAGCACAACTTTATTGTTCCAGGGAAATTTCAAGGAAAAGCGGTTAGTCGTCATCTTCGTCGTCCTCACTTTCTTCCTCAGCTTCTTGAAGCCAAGTGATAAACCTTGAGATCTGCAAGGAACAGCAAACAGTTCCACTCTTATTATCCCTATTCACATCGGAGAGGAAGAGAAAAGGGGGGAGGGGAAAGGATATTAGGAGGGGATGGGGTGGGAGAGGGCATTAGGAGTAAGAGCATTGCAATTCTTGAAGATTTGTAACTTCTGAACAGCTAACGCTGTTTCCACCAAATCTGGCGAGTTTTCCTAAAACGTGTCTAGTTCTATTTCAGTTAAGGGGGAACAGTTTGTTCAAATATTTTGTTTAATGACACCTTTAAAACTTGGAGGAGTTAAAAATACACCTAAAATGGTCACAAGCGCACGAAGTCTTTTTGACACGCTGATGACAAAAAAATAAAATTTCAATAAGCAGTCATGTAACCTCTACCAATTGACGTCACGCAAACAACAATACCTGTTGTCTGAGTTGATTGTAACGGCTCTCCAATGCGACGTCGTCCATTACTGGTTTCTTGGAATACCATCGCAGGATGACCACTTCGTCTAGCACGTCTCTGTCATACAGTTGGTGTAGGAGCACTTGGAACAGTGGGTCTGCCCACTGATTGTACACAAAGTACTCCTGATTGGAGGGAAAAACAAACTTAAGGGTCAGATTACGAGCAATCTCGGGCTACTACAGTATATTCCGGACTATAATCCGCATTTCATCTGTTAATTTTACCTTGTATTGAGAAAGGTGCGGGTAACCTACCGGAGCAGTTATGTGTTAGACTCCGAAGTTGATCTGGCTACAGTAAAACACTTGTAGTATTTTCAATAAAATATTCTGCTATATTTAAACGTTAACGTAATAATATACGTGGAAGAAGTGAGTGAATAAGGGTGCGTGTTATACGCCGGTGCAGGTTATCTGTTGACTTTTATTTTTCTTAGTCACAAAAATGTTGGGGTTCGGGTTATTGTCCAGAAAATACGGTATAGATCTTGTTCGGACAGATTCTTTAGATTGGCGGCCATAGACATGTTTTTGTCTGGTCATAAACAGCATATGTTCGTGATGACACGGTTTACACCAGGATCTCTGTCAGGCACCAGCTAGAATTTATTTAACGCTTTCATAATAAACGATCATTGAAGTGTCGCCTACAATCATTTTCTTTAGACACTCTCATTTCCACTAACTAGAATTTCGAAAGCTTCTTGGTTTCTCAGTTTGAATACGTTTTTTTGTGAAGTTAGGCTTAAATCTAATGCCAGTACTTTTGTAAACAAGAAAACTCTGGACAACAAACCCTGCTTAGTAATATCAGAACAATAAAGATTTTGAAAATAGAGAGTTACAGCAAAATCTAAATAAAGGTATCCTCTGGATGCTCGTTGAGCGTTACACACATGTCAAGGGAACATAAACCTTATAAACTGTAATATCGACTTTTAATCGATTGGATGAGCGGTGATATGACAGAATGAAATGACTTTCTATTGTTATATTTTTCCCCCAGTTCGTCCACTTCGAACTGACATTCCCTTGGTGAGAATTACTCACCTCTAATGCTGTAAGTGCCTCGATCTGACTGCCTGAGTCCTTGATATAGTTTTGCAGTAGGGGCTTGAGGTGGTCCAAAGCCTGTGTGGATACCGAGAAAGGTAAGGAGCTTTTTTGAATGGTCATATGCCGATAATGTTAAACTTTTCGAAAATGATACCGTTCCAAAGTTCCTAGAATGTTCTTGCTGTAGCAAAGAAATCAACATTGCCTTCCAAGGTTCCTAGACTGTTCTTGCCGTGGCAAAGAGATCAACTTTACATTTCCAAGGTTCCTAGAATGTTCTTGCCGTGGCAAGAAGATCAATCCTACCTTTTCAAGGTTCCTAGAATGTTATTGCCGTGATAAAGAGATCAACCTTACCTTTTCAAGGTTCCTAGAATGTTCTTGCCGTGGCAAGAAGATCAATCCTACCTTTTCAAGGTTCCTAGAATGTTATTGCCGGGGCAGGAGATCATCCTTACGTTTCCAAGGTTTCTAGAATGTTCTTGCCGTAGCAAGAAGGTCAACCTTACCTTTATAAGGTTCCTAGAATGTTGCTGCCGTAGCAATAAATCATCATTACCTTTCCAAGGTTCCTAGAATGTTCTTGTCGTGGAAAAGAGATCAATCTTACCTTTCCAAGGCTCCTAGAATGTTCTTGCCTTGACAAAGAGATATCTGAAAGTGTTGTCTCAAGCAGTGCTTTAATCACAGACTGGTTCAGTTCACGGAAGGTAATGTTGTACGCATACCTGCAACATGCAGACAGATGTAAAAACTCGTTTATTCTATGGGCAGCTGGAATGTGCTGGATAGTCCAGTGTTTTTTACAATTAAAATGAAGCTACTGTTCTTTGACACCTGACAATGGGTATTACTGAACTTGTAAATCAATATTTACTTCAACTATATAGTCAAGTTGCCAACTACCATTTGAGAATGGAAGGAAACAACAACGCACTAATGGATATATCGAACGAGCAATTTGCGAGACGTATATGTCATCGGAATAGACAAGACTTAACCAGTGACTCGACTCCCCATGTGAGTCTCTATAGCTCAGTGGGTATCAAATCTGATTGGTAATAAGAGGGTTGCGGGTTTGATTACCGTCAGGGACTTGGTATTTTTTTGGCTTTTAACTTGTGAATCAATAATTCGTTCATCGGTATTACTATTATTTAGTTATTATCATCATTATTACTATTGTTATTGGCATTATCATTATTATCAACATTATAATTATAACAAATATAATTATATCACTGTTTATGTTTAAACTGGCGAAAACTCATCCAAGGAATTTTCAAGGACTCAGTCTGTTTAAAGGGCATTTACAAGGCCAAAGTAAGCTGTGACGGCATTAACGCCACTAAAATGTCAGTCAATGTACAGTCGCAATAATAAGATAAACCCACTTGGAGGCGTTGATCTCTAGAATAATGTTGTCCGGCGAAACTTTTTCTGATATTCCATGACGAATAGACTCCAGAACTTCATTGTAGAACACTGAAAATGTCAAGAAGAAAATTAAAACTTACATAAAACTGCTTTTGCGAAACAAGAAAATATCAATAAATGGAAACGTTAGAATGTTTCTACAAGTTGAACAATTATTTAAAACAGCATAATCTAACATATAACAACTAAATATAACATAAAATAACAATTCATAAAATAGTACAATATAACGTAACGTAAAATGGTCTAATTAAACAAAAATACGTCGAGTAAACTAAGACATAAAATCGATTCTGGAAAAGAATAGAACGTTTACTGACACTGCGCTTCAGAGACTATCCCCCAAAAAGATAAACATTTATACCCACATGTAAACATCAAGTGGATTAAGAACACTCAGACTGAAATTTTGGTTTAAGAAGTACCATCGACATAAAAACACAGTTCTGCCTGAAAAACGAAAATTATTCTTATATAAAAAGCTGAATGGCATGCGTTACTAAGTTGGTACTATTTATTTTTAAAAATTCCAAAGACCACAACTTTGAAGTTAGTTCCTTCCACTCAACAAAACAAATTGTACTTGAACATTATTTCATCTGTTGGGTGTTGGTAGTCTTGTTCACTATTTAACTTTAAGAACACCCTAAGAATACTTTTAGACTGATTTTGCAGAAAACACCTCATAAATAACAAGATCAGTCTGGACCCCCAAAACATGTGATCCTTTATGCGACTGTTTACTGTTTACAACAAATAACGTACATCTGCTATCCTCTGGAGGGGGACTGGGTGGTGGCCCAGACTCTTCACTGGAGATGGAACTCGTTTCGTCGTCACTAGAGCTGACTCTATCGTCACCTGTTCCAACACAGAAACTGCGTTCAGAGTTTTCACGTCATTCAACAATTGAGCATTCCAAGAAAGATGACGACTGCACATTTTAGCACAATGCCTTGCAGACCTTTATACACAGCTAAAAGCGGCTTAGGAAATGACACAGTTGTTGAAACCCTTCCTTTTACTAACAACACTTTCTGTGTCGAAGTTAAGGTAAATAAGGTTTCTCTCTTTGTTTTTCCAATTTTAGACGTTTGGGCGCTGGGAATTGTGGGTAAACGTACGGGTAGCCATCTTTTTCAGAATAATTAATTGTACTATTGAGTCGCGAACCACTGGTAATCCTTTGAGTTTGTTCCTATAAGTGACAAACTATGACATTGGGAAGTCCAATAATTTTCCATATGTTGGTAGATTTTGGAGTTCATTTATTGTATACTCAGAAACAAACAACATAATTTACATGGGTACTAAATTATTGAAAGATTTATTGAAATGCTGATAGGTCTTCAGCCTTTGAACATTCAGAGTCGAAAAGCTAATCTTCCATGGATAGTTAAAGCAAGAAGTAAAATGTTGAGAAGTTTTGTAGGAACGAAACATATTTGGTTAATTCTATCGTGTTTGTTTATCAAAACGTGTCCTAGAATTTGTCAAAACTCCATGACTAACTCATAATATAATCTGTAGGTCTTTTAAAGCAAAAATTTAAAGGATAAATAACAGTTATTTTACTCTCAAAAGGGTTTTGCTAGCTGAGATTAGTAACTTTGAGATATACATGGTCTTAAAACCTCAATAACTCCAAATACTAAAGGTAATAGTGTCAAAGAGATGAAACTAAAATACAAACAAAGAATAAGAAGATCAACCTACCCCATAAATCTCGCCTCATATCCATCTCTTCATCGGAATCTGCCTGCTGTTCCCAGAGGTAGCCCCGCCCTTCGGTACCAACAGACTCCGCACAAAAGGCTGTAAACCAACGCATAAGTATCGGAGAATGGAACGTTCAACCATTTTAGTTCATGTCTTAAGTCTAAGTTGTATGATAAAGCAAGAGTCTATACTCTTTAATTTATTAGGCATAGAAAACTTGGAACTGCTATTTGCATCCCTATGTTATTATACTTGTCTTAAACTGTATAGATATACCTTTCACATCTTTCTCCCTTCGTGTTTCATCTTCTAAAGACAGTTCATCCATTCCAAAATCATCGTCCTCGTCTTCTTGACTTTTCAAAGACACTCTTGCACATGGGGGGAGAGTAATATCTGGACCAATAACGACCTAGTTCCAAATGGCACAGGGGAGTAAAACAAATCAGTTTTGTAAGGCTAAATATTTTTGCAATTGGGAAAAATACTGAACAATTTTCCTAATTGTCCAAGCATCAAAGCTAATTCCTTGTCCCTAGACTTCTCATTCCTTGCGCTATTTGGAATGGTGCACGGTTACCTAGGAACTGTTCAAAAAGATTCTCAACGTCTTGCAAATAAACAACAACTACGCAAACAGTCTGATCATCAAAAGAAGAAACCTGGGGACAAGGCCATTTCTGAACGCCACTTCTCAGTTTGGACAGAGCCCTGTTCACTAAAGGGTTTGCTTTTACCATATGGGACGCAGGTTTACACGTTCCTGTTTTTCTGGCTCAAGTGGGAACCTAGTGAACATCGTGACTATGTTTCCAATTCAACCTTCATCTTCAGAAACGAATTTCAGGCAAAAGTTACAAATCGCACACACGCACAAACAAACAAACACCAAACTAAAACTGTCATCTCGTCGTAGAGAATTTGACTAAAGATGGCAACCAGATACAAAATAATCAAAAACCAAAAGGTACATAGCCAAGAATAGAATGGAATACAAGATGTAATTATAGAAGTGAACTGGCTGCCTACAAAAACTATTTTTCGTTAAATGTTAAATCATCTAAACAAACAGATTTAAGTTACCAACATAATAATCAGTAAAATATTTCTACCAGATATTAACATTACAACAAAGTCAAGAACTTACGTCAAACGATATAAGAGAACCTTGGCGAATAGTTACATCCCTGAAACGCAAATAAATGAACTCGTATATATAGTGAAGTGCAAGAAGGAAAACAAGTCGAGTAATAGGTTTAGTGTGTTCAAGTGAGTTCAAGAACTGCCAATCTTAAATTTACACAAATATTCGCGCTTAGCTTTCGGCGAGGAACTGATTCGCTGACTTTGTGGTCGAACATAGATTTCAATTTCAAATTACACTTCCAAGATTCAAAAGGTCGCGAAACTATTTATAACATAAACCTCCAGTATATTCTTCTACGATTCTAAAAATCAGGAAGCCTTAATAATACTAGTCTCTTTCAGTATGATTTTTGATGGTAACAACTACATTAATATGTTGCTGAGTCTATTAATCTTAAAGGATAAGAAGACCAAATTTGAACTAATTGGGTAATTCTTAAAGGGGGATGGGGAAGGGGGTTACAATCAAACTTTGGGGGATAATGATTCAAGAGTTGCAATGGTGGTTTGAAGAGGGAAATTTTTTGAGAGAAGCACCAAACCGTCCTTCCTGACCATGCGCAAGTGAAGCTTTGGTTTGGTGACGTTTTGGCGTTTTTCTATCAAATATTAACTTAAAAATTAACTTCTCTATAAATCCCTGAAACTCAAACTTCTCTTAAACACCAATTACAAAATCTATTATTTCCCTCAAAGCTCATCCAAAACATTAAATTTCTTTATTTTCTTCCAATCTGCGATCGTATGATCGGATTTTTACAATTTCGAACTACAGGCGGTGATATCTGCAAAAACATCATCAAAGAAAGTGACTTTTGACTGTAATCCTGCCTTAAACAATACTCCAGATGTTTCAACTCCCAACTACCCTCTACCACCATTTGATACTCCTTAGTTAGAACAGGTCTGTCTAACATCAACAATATAAGATGTATCAAAAGCTGAGTAAAAACTTTTGTAGTAAAAAACAGGTATTTGTAAAAAAAGTTTGCAAATTTCGTTATTAGAACAAATGCATGTTTCGATTAACGTGATCATCTTCAGAGAGGTCAACTCTGACATGCTGTAATGAACCAAAGTCAAGTGCAAGAGAAACCGAGAAGGAAAAAACCCAAACTGCCCGGGGCGGGAATCAAACCCACGACACCCCGATCACATGGCACGTGCTCTAACCACTGAGCTACCGAGGCATCTACAGTGGCAGAGAGAGAACGAAACCAACCCAAGACAAGCCAGGCAATCTCAATCCCAGTCCTCCCACATTTGCCCACACTCCTCTCGGGAACGTGGATTGCTCTTTGGCGTCGGACATGTTACACGACGGATATAGTAAAATTAATGGAACAAATGCATGTTTCTCTCAATGTGATCATCTTCAGAGAGGGCAGTTGGGATTTTTTACTTTCTCATATTCTCTTACACTTGCCTTTCTTAATCACTGCATGTCAGAGTTTGGCCTCTCTGAAGATGATCAATTTGCAAATTCGTTTACAAATAACAGTTCTTGGCAAACGCAAATATCAGCTTGAACCACAGAGTTTATAGTAACATGTCTCTTGATATGACGCTCAAACAACGGGAGTTCTTTCGGCTGTACTGGATACCTTTTGATATGTACATTATTACAAAGGACAGATTTGGTTATGCTACAACTATTCTCAACAACAACATTGTCCCACAGGTGTGCTCCACTGATTCGTACGTCATCGCCTGAAACAAGAAGGAAGCGTTTACGAGTTGCACAACTAAAGTATAGTGAATCTTAAAACTACTTCATTCAATTAATTAGAATGGTCAAAATTGGCCAACACATACTTTTGCGACCCAGCATGCAAACAACAGTTTTTGTATTTTTTTCATTAAGAAAAGGAACGTTCAGTTCTAAAGACTCCAAGCAGATGGCATTTGCTAAATTCTCCTAACTAGATGCCATACTTTTATGTTACAGTACCATTTTAAAAGAATTAAAATTTTCATCTTTAGTAGTTTGCTATATTCGATCAGTTCTGGTTTTCTCATTGTCAAACATATTGTATGTATTACAACTTTTGCTAGTTATCACCACAAAAGAGTCATTCATTTGTGCCGAGTGTTGGTTCAAGAAGATTACTGTACATTCATTTACGCCATACCATGCAAAATTCATTAGCGCGGAAAAAACTTCAATAGTGCGTTTGAGATATGCATGAACATTCAATAGCATCGCCGTGCAATCTATAGCACTTTGGACATTCATGTCAATAGCACGAACTGACGAAACGTTAACGTTAATAGACAATCTATCGTTGAAAATGGACATTCATTAGCACAATTACCCGGCCACAATCCCTGACATTCATTTAAGAGTTTAACACAAACAATAGAGTGAATGGAATATAACCGTCCAAAAGTGCTATAGATTACACGGCGATGCTATTGAATATTCATGCATATTTTAAATGCGCTAATGAAACTTTTCTCCGCGCTAAAGAATTTTGGTATGGCGTTAATGAATGTACCATGGTTTTATTGAGCAAACGCTCGGCAGAAATGAACGACTATTTTGCGTTAATGACTAGTATAGCAAAAGGTGCACGTAAGGAAAAGTGAGATATTTATAAACTGGCTGAGGCTGAATGGGTATAAACAAATAAAATAAATGCCACTCTATTCCCTGGTTTTGATATTTCTATTAGATGCGAGAAGGAAATAAAGACAGTTTTTTCAAAAAGTGTCCGACCAAATTAAAACTTGTCTAAGTGGAGCAACACGTCGAATAATAGTGTTTTCTTACAATAGTGTATAGACGCCAGTTTTATGTACCAACAGGTTTTTTAATCTTGAAAACTATCTCGCTTCCAACACTTGATAATTTTTAAATCAGAAACCTTACCTATACAGCAGTTCTTGCCAATAACCGAGTTTGTTATAACTGTTCTGGTGCCTACACTGGTGCCACGACCTATCACAAGATTTTCCTCTAGTTTGCAATCTCTGCAGAATGAAGAATTTAAAGTTCCTAAACAATGTAATACTATGATTAACTTTCAAAATTACAATTTAAAGTGAATCTTAATGGTATAATTTAGCGAAATGGGTGTGGCCTCACATGGCCTAGTGGGGCGAGAAAGTAGACAAAGGACTTAACCTCCCTGTCCATGGACATGTAGTATGGTGATAGAGGGCCGCACAATTGGAAACCATTGCAAGGTGGGAGACGACTGAACCTGGGGTCTATCGCTTGGCAGTCAGAGGTCTCCAACTGAGCCAAGCGCACAACCTATAACACATAGCAATACCTACATTACAGCCATGGTAGTCTTGTGTGGAGACACACTCTGAAAAGGCTCGATCTTTTTACCTCTTTCACTAAATTTACTGATATCAAAAGCTAGTGTTTGATGAAGCCTGACCTTGCTAACAAGACGTCCCGATCCAAATACACGTTATGCCGAGAGTATGAGTAGGAATCTTGAGTGGAGAAATCGCTGTTGTCTGGAACAATCGGATAGACCCATCTGTCCATAATGTCTTTACTGGAGAATATTGTGAAAGCAGAGGCTGATGAGAATACTAATATGACGTGAACTAACAACTGACTCAACTTATGTTCAACGAACACCAAACACAATACACAAAAGCAAGTGATCCATGTAAAAAGTCGCAGCTTAATGCTTTTCTGGTAATATGTAAAACTGTTTTTAATCAGTGTAACAGTATACCGATTTATGTGTCCCAGTTGCTGTTGCTCCCATGTCTAAACTGTGTTTATTTTTTCCCCAGTTCTTTTACATTCTGCAGAAATAAGTTCGTGATTCTATGGTTTAAAAAGCTAGGTAAAGCTTGTTGCCATGTTTGCGCATATAAAAGTTAGGGATTCGCTATTTCAGGTTCCTAAATGTGTAACTATAAAGATTACTCTTCCAGTGCTTTTTAACATTCTTGGCAGTATATTTTTGTGTCAAATAAACCTGTTTTTTTTTTTCGTTTCAATAACCTTGCACAAATCTCATGAAAAATCAAGTAAACCACAAGCATTGTCATTGCTTTTCACAATAACAAAGTGCATGTATACGTTTTTGTTGTTTTGTCAATGTATGAAATCGTCCTGCATGGTTGAGGACAGCGCTTATTAACTTTCTCACTCAGAACGCGGCCGTTATTTCAAGGTGGCGCTTATTCACGGGCGGTAGTTATTCGAACAAATAAGTTACGTTTTTAGATCTGAGAGTGAGCTGAGTAAAGAACTATGTTGTTTAGCACTGCACCTGGAACTTGTGTTACATGTACACCGGTGAAGACGTGAATTAATCAAAAAGCGAAAACTTTCACGACAATTATTTAACTGAATGCCATTGTACCATATCTGAAGCAAGAAAAATTTACTTATCAAAACTAACGCAGATCCATGTGGCAGTAGTGGCTCAGACTCACCTGACAGCATCAAACATGGCCAAGTTCGATACACGGGCGGCGTACTTGTCACTGATCACGTGACAATGGATTTGGTTACCCATGATCTTTGAGGGAATGGTTTTAAAGAAAGCCTGTCAGACTCTGTTAGGGATCATCTAAGCGTTGCTGGAGACTTAATAAATCTGTGTTCTTTTAGATTCACTCTTTTAAACTTGGTGTTACAATTGATCGGCTAACGATATTGATCACTCTTCCTGACGTGACTAGCATCTTTTGTCCGTTGAATACGTTAATCCAGGTCGTTTATCTGTTGTATTGGAACGGATACATGAACAGCTTCTTGCGCTGGTCGTAAACCTGACGCTTTCGATAACTGACACCTCAGTTAAACACTCTTACTACAACTTAATTAAATATACATGTATTTACTCTTCCAATGACTGGCCCAGCCATTTAGATGACCACATATTCTTTCAAAGGCAATTAAGGGACAGACATGACCAGATACTAACGATCTGGGAGGTGTCAAAAGCATATACTAACTAAACTTGGATAAATAGTTTTTAAAAAAACTATTGAATGCGTCGGCGAGTAATATAAACTTGTAGTATTGTGTGATAAATAAAGTATCGTCGCCGTGAGATGATGGGAAAAGCTGACGTTTCGAGCGTTAGCCCTTCGTCTGAGCATCTATATAATATATTAATTAGTTACCAAAATCTAGCAAAGAACACACCTCCTCATTGACAAGAATGCCTCTTACAAAATCATCTCGAGTTTGGTAATCAAAATTGTCCGTGAACAGTTGACACACCTACAAAAAGAAGATGCAACAAGCATTTTTAAGTGAAGAAGTAATTTATTGCGCAAATTTGTAGCTTGTTATATCTTCTTTTCGAATTGGCCGAACAGGATGATGTTCCAGAGAGAGAAATAAGAGTTTTGCCACTCAAAAAGTTTAACTATGAAAAGTGGGCCCATTTTGCGCGGCCGAAACTATGCTTATAAAGTAGGAAACATGGCGTACAAGCGGAAAAATTTAAAAGAAGTCAATGAGAATTATTCTGTGGCTGGTGGCTCCCCATAAAATGTTCTTCAACCCCGGAATGTCAAAGGAATATATCCGTTATTGCTAGTAAACTTGTTCCCAGTCTCCGGAACCACTGTTTTCCGATGTTTCGCTCATTTTGATGGTAAAAAGTCGGATTTCTCTCTATGTAACAACATTTAGTTTTGGCCAAGCTAAAGATTTACGCAGAAAAAGTTTCTTCATAAGCATTTTAAACACTAAAAACTAAAATGACTAGAAAACAGTTAAAAGGCAAGCACGACTGAACCTTGAATACATTTATAAGAGCCGAAAACAGATATTATACAAATAAGAGAGCAGGTGTCAAACTTTAGCTCAAAAATGAAACACAATAATTATAGGATGATGTCTTGAATTAATTTATGTTAACTCTTATAGAAAATACGAGCATAAAATAAAGAAACGTTTTACCAACCTGAGGAGAACAGATACTTATGTTGCAGTCTAAAAGGTCATATCTCAACTGGATACCAGGTTTACCAGAAAATAAGCTCTAAAAACATTTTAAGAAAAAAGAAAAACTGAGTTCGTGAACTATAAATGAACAATGAAGTTAAAAAGCAAAACAATAAGATTTAACAGGTACGAAATATAATTATTAAGTACTTACAAGAGGAAAAACAAATTTCTTGTTCTTGTTTGCTTTTTCACAATGAAGAATTCGATTGGTTGATGATTCAATTGCCAAAAGTAACTCTTTCTCACAACATCTGTCCGTGAGAAAAATAAAAAAAAGGCAGGGCTTACAGTGAGTTAGTCTTATAATAGAAATTTTTACTAAAAGCTACAACCTTTTCCTGAGCCAAGTGTCCCATAAACAAGCACTTATCTTTCGTTTAGACCTATAATAATTATAGTTACTTTGGATTTATTAGATGAAGCACCTTGTTCTGTGTCCAGGGTTAGCAACTTTGAAAACCATTGTCATCACAGGGGACTTATCTTTTTTTCTTCTAGTCCTAAAATCAAGAGCAGAAGATCAGACCTGTAAGGATCTTAATTGGTTGGAACACAAAATTTTACACAACATATAAAAAAAACTTTATTCGTCATGTATTATAAAATAATGTGCAGAGAAGTTTTAAGGACAGGAATATATGTTACTTCAACTGAATGCTTGACCATTTCATTTGTTTCTTGTTATTTATCTTGAAAGGCTCTTTTTTTTCTTTAAATTCTCATTGAAATGCTTACATAAAGTCCTACATTAGTTTTATCTACAACCAGATGAAAGTTATAAAATATGTTATAACTAGTTGGATCAAATGATTCCATTCAGTACTACTTTAGATGACTTGTGACACTTACCGATGCTCCTCTAATACTTTATCCAGCTTCATATTTGACACAATGTCACCACTCACAAGAACAAAATCAGATCTGGTAAGGGACTTGAATGGAAATTAAAGAGGATTATTAGTCACAGTAAGTACATAGCTCAAAGAGTTTCATAAATAATGTTTTATTATAATTGTAAAATCTTATAAGCATATTAACTTCTTAAAAAATCAACTCTTCTAAATTATAATCATAGTAATTGTAGCATTAGAATTTTGCATACCAGTACCCTTTGAATGCCAAATTGAAACACTTCAGTTAATAATTTGTTTATTTATGTTTTTCACTGCATTTTCCTCAACAAAATAACAACCTTTTTCTTCATATTTTCATGATGAGTAGCATGCATAGAATTTTCTCTTATTCTTGGAAGCGAAATATTTCAAAGTTAGGATTAAAGGCTACATGTACTATTCAACAAGAATCCAGTCATTTATCATTCCAGGTTAAAATCAAAATACAAACCTGGCGATCAATTTCACGCAAGGCATCGCCAACTGATAGACAGTCTTCTGACACAATTGTAGTTATGTCGCATGTTGATCTCTCATTTGACCATTTTGACTGGCTAAATTGATAGACATTCAAAATAAATGCATAGTTTAAACTCACAAAATCATCTAACTAGCAGAATTTGACATTTTTATAATTGAATTTCTGGCAATGAGCAAGCAAATCATTCTTTAAATTTATAAATATTAGGATTATCCAGTGATAAAATTAGAAAGAGATGTAAAATAACAAATCCAACTTGCTAGCGGTGTGTTACCATTTTCAAACAATGGTAATAAAAAACTTATAATTATTCTCAAAAATAGTCATACTTGAGTACATTGTTTTATTCAGACTTGCAACTTAAGACACAGTAGATCATAGTAGTAAGTAGAACTGATGTGCAATACAGGTCTTTGGTATGCAGAGTGCTTAAATTGATACTGTACCTCAGCTGAAACGCAAAGGGGGGAGGGAAAAATTCTAAATGTATTGGGTGGAGTGATCATTTACCCATCAACCAATCAATCCTAAAAAAGGCAGACTAGTACTACACTGTGTTTCCTCTGTGAAAATATTTACCCCTTCAAACACAACTTGTAGCAAAAGATTAGTAACCAAGAACAAGCCTAAACTTTGTCGCAAATATAAATTACAGCTCTACAGACGGATTTCATTGTTTACATAATAAAAGCATAAATCCAACTTCCACATTCAAACTGAAATTAAGTCAAAATTTCAATAGAGTGTAGCACAGCTAGCAATCAAAGTTTTAGCTTGATAAATTGGATACTTTCAAGCTGTTTAAAACTACAAAATTAACAGTAAATGATTGTATGAAGTTTAGGCAACTTTTGTCACCCAGCCATACAATCTTTGTAACAATCTAACAACTTTGGAAGCCTCAATTCTCTCAAATGTATTCTGTCTATTGTCGAGCTAAAACTTTAAATGATCATTCACTTTGTGACACTCTGTCTAAAATTGGGCTCATTTTGTCGTCAACGTTGAACTTTGGTTCATGTTATTTTTAGTGTGGTAATTGAATGTAAATAATGATGTCATACTTAAACATTTGTAACTTTTGTTTAATGTAATCAAGTATTTCAAATATCCAATCCATGTTTACCCCCCAATGCATCCTGGGTATAAGACCAGATTTGGCCAAACAAAAATTAGCTCAGGGACCAGTGGCTTAGTTCGGGACTAACATATCCTTCATGCTTATGAACAAATTACATGACTTATTGTGCAGTAATATAATTACCATTTCAGCCCCAAACCAACTAAACATTGTCTTGTTGCTAAATTATCCAAACGAAAACCCACACTTTTCATGCTGCCAGTTTAGGAGAATTTTTGAAAGTTAAGTAGTCTGGTCAAGCCCCACTTTCTCATTATCAAAGGGGCATAAAAAGCAGGGCCAGTGGAATAAATTTGATATTGATCAGGGGGGGGATAGCTGTGAGCATAGCATAGAAGTGTAGTTAGCATTAAATTCAAAATTAATCTGACATGGAAACTGTGAATGATGAGAAACTATTGAAATTTTCTAAAAGCCCTGCAAAGGGGTGCTCAGATGTTGCTTGTCCCACATTTTTTGGTTGTTTTGTCACACCTTTTTCTAGTTTAAATTGTTGCTGTCGTAATTTCATCTGAACGAAATGTCACTGTCATAACTTCAATGTCAATTTTTAAGCAATTGTTTGCCTTGCTTTTTTCTTTACAGCTCCAATTTATCAACCAATGTCAAAAACAATCAAGTAAACATAACGATCAAATGTGTCTCTCTCATTAATGTGTTCTAAAAATCTTAAGCTCGGCCAAAAAATATCGAGAGAAACTGATTGCATGTACTCCTGGATGCTTTGAATGTACATACTAATCACTTTATCTCTGATGCCCTTTGTTGCTGTTGCAAATTGTTTTGCTTTTCCTGATAATCTCTGTTGCTTGTCGGCGCATTGACAATTATCTGTCGCCTCAATTTACTTAAAATGCCACGTCGCCTGTTGCCAAAACCCCTCTGTAGGCCCTACCAATGGTCTTCAAGTGTATGCGTAATATAGGAAGAATTTTAATGTTGAGAAACTGATTTTAGCTTAAAGGGTTAGAACTACAACCTCAAATTTCTGAGTAGATAAAAAAAATGGCACTGTGTATTTTTTTACCTCAAATGAGCTTTGATTTGATCTGCATGAGAACAGCAGAAGACAAATATCTCTTGCACACCAGCTTCAACTAGAAACTTGATTGTATAGTCAAGCAAAGGATAATTCAGAAGAGGCAGCAAAACCTGGTAAGAAATAATAAAGTCCGCAAAATCAACAACAATAACAACAGTTCCAAAACTCTTGATTGGTTAGTATTTTTTAAGGCAAGTTTCCCTTGACCAAGAAAATATCTTGGAGACAAACCTGACTATTGTAACTTAGTTAAATCCAGAAATACTAGACAGTATACTTAATTATAAGCAGCTCGTGTGGCAGTTGAGAGTATTACCTTATGTTCAATATCTGTAATAGCTGTAACGTAGTTAATTCGTGGAAATCAAGCTTTAGATTTAAAATTTTGATAGCCACTGTATATTTTGTTATTACTATAATTAAATCGATTCTTTAAAATGAAAGCGACAGGGATGAGCGAACACGTGAGAAATGTGAATTCTTACCCGCGGTTTTTCTCGAGTAATTGGTAAAAATTTGTAGTTAAAACTGTCACCTAAGACAACTGCTTGCAAAACATCGTCGCTTTTCTCCCACGACTCGCCCCCTTTGCCATCTCCCTTCTTTTTTCTCGAACTCATTTTAAATTTTTTGCCAAAATAAACATGTCGCCTATTTCATCAGCTATTATTAGTGCCCAGTTCTCACGAGAGTCGGAGCAGAAAACCGAAGGATTTCCGACCGATTTACGAAGATGTTTACGAGCCTGTTTCGACTTATCCTTCGACTTCGGTTAAAATGACTGACTGTTCTACTTGTGCAGCGGTTTCTCCTGTCCTCTTTCTTCTTACGTGTCTTCTAGCTGTTTTACCTTGAGAATGGTGAGTACGATCTAAATAATCCAACAGAATCCTTGACCATCTCTTTAGATCTGTAAAATTTAGAATTTTTATTTTGTAAAGGGATTGTTTTTGTGGCGTTTAAGCGTGGTATTCGCGACTATATCTTTCCTTATTGTTGGTAATTCACATTTGTTTTGATACAAAAAGTTGTAAACAAGAAAATGTTGTTGTTGTGTTGCATTTTCAGGAGAGCTTGTCGATCGAGCAGATGGGCAGATATGCCAGTCCTATCAATCCAGCAGTATTTCCACATCTCACGATCGTTCTCCTGTCGATAGGAATATTTTTTATGGCATGGTTCTTTGTGTATCCTTTATGAACATGGCGTCTTAGTTCCAGTTTCTTCGATTTTTGCTATTTGTTTACTTTTTGAAAGCAGAAGCTTTTGCTATTTATGGGGAATACCATAAAGATAAATAACAAGGGAGGCAGTGTGACTCAGTGATTAGGGCCTAGGTTCAAATCCCACTCTGACCACTGACCAGATTTTGCTTTGGCGATCCCAGATTTAAAATATCCACCACGCTTATGAAATAATTAACAGCCAACTGGTCTTCCTCCAGCCATGGTTCTTAATTGTCTGTTCGCGTTTATGCGTGTTTGTATTCTACCGCTTCTTTATAGCTAGCATCCTGTGTAATAGTCTATGACAACTTAAAAGTGTTAAATATGAAATGCAAAAAAATCCATAGTTCAAGGTGCTGATTAAAATTATTGCTGGTCCTGCAATATTCAATTTGCCACAACAATGATAAAAATTCAACAGTCTTGATTGAAACTCAGATTGCTGGGAGTGATGTAGACATGAGAATTCAGTGCTTCCTTGCGAATTATTTTCAACTATTTTCAGTCATGGTGCATTGGAATAGGGTCGGTAGTTGCTCAAATACTGAAAGGCAGAATAAGCCTGCACTCATGGCCTTCAGACTTGTGCACTTGAACTCTCATTTCTACATCGTAGGTCACATGTATCATCAGAGCAGAAACACTTCTGTTTGAGAAAAAAAAGCAAAATTCTGCTTTTCAGTCGCACCTCATTTTACCAACACAGTATGGCAGAGACAACATTTTAACTAAATACTGATGTGACTTTGAGAGATTCCCTTTAAGTTGCATTCATTGCTGGTGATTATAACTTGCCTATGGAAAGGGCTTAGGGTTAAATAATAGGCCTGCAGGATTTGGTTATTTTGGGAGGACAGCGTTTTGTGTTTCTTGGCTTAATTTGCTTGTTTGCTGTTGTGCCTTAGTCATTTTGTATTCATCACATATAGTAACAAGATGCAAAGTGACAAGATAAGGGGGCATTTGTTATTTATCAGGGTGATCTAAATCAAGGAGCTGAAATCAAACTTTCAGTCCAATATTTCAAAACTTGTAACATACTTGATAAGGCTTTCTCTGAGAAGTTTTCTTCGAAAACAATTTTAGAACCATCAATATATATAAAACATGGACAATGACAAAGTTCTGCATCAATGTTCTTTTCCAAGTTGGTTTAAAAATACTTGTTCTTTGAAGGACTTTCCCATTCTCAGGTTACTCAGGAGAGGAGTAGACAGCTTTAAACTTTGTTTTGGTAGAACTAAAGCAAAAATTATTTCGGTTGTTAAAACCTTAACTTCTGTTGCTAGGTATGAAGTAACATCTACAAAATTTACACGGGATATCTACAAGGAGCTGCTAGTTTCACTCGTTGCTGCGCTTTTCATGGGGTTTGGTGTACTGTTTCTCCTCCTTTGGGTTGGAATTTACGTATGACAGCTGGATGCCTGACCTTCAACTTGATCAGAGCCACTCAAGCAAAGACACTTTTTAATAAACTTTTTCATAAAATACAGATCTGTATGGTAAAACCTACTCCACAGCAACCAGATATCTTTTAAAATATTAAAGAAAAAAACTTTATGGATCCTAGACAGTATAACTTTTCAAGAAAAATAATAAACCATTTAGAATTGTTTTGCCTGTGCCTTAACATTGTTACTGTCAGAAAGGGCTTCAATATGACCAAATCCCTTGTCAGGATAAGTAAATAATGCCTTAGGGGTGGGGTTTGGAAGAGACTACCAGTAGATGACTCACTGGGTATGTAACACAGGCAACATTTACAGTTACCGTGTTTTTCTCTCAAGGATGAGGAACACCTTTTTTTTTTGTGGGGGGGGGGGGGGGGTGGAATCTGGGAAGTGTACTGGAAG
>JAOBRD020294030.1:0-11823 GCA_027575215.2 Hydrozoanthus sils | reverse complement strand
CTATAAGGCAGTAACTTCGTCTACTGTTGGCCGCCGGGTCAAAACTTTGTTAGGACTGGAAGGTGTTGATACAGAATACAATAGGTAAAGCTCTTATATGATTGTTGTTACAGCGGGTTGGACTGTGGAGTCCACTTTTCGGATATTTTACAACAAGCTAGTTGCTGTAACAAACCGGATGAGTTCAGCAGTTCTCACATAGGTTAATGCTAATGAACAACACTGTATTGCTAACTAGTGTACAATTAAAGTCAGAGTGTGAAGTTGTTGCGTGCTTTCTCATTTTGCGCTCACTGTGTTAAAGTCTCATGGTAACCCGGATGTACGTAATGATTTGGTAGAATTGAAAATTAAACAACACTTACCTATAAATTGAAGTTTGATGATAATTCTGCCAAATCATCAGGAGTAAAGTAGGGTTAACAAACCCATAGTGCCCATATTTTTACACCCATCCCTTGCATTTATTTTTCTGTCACTCCTAGACTTAAATACATGTCGTTTCAGTTAAGTTTTTTAATCGTGATCGCAAAATTCTTTCAAGACTGACCTACGGCAATGCGTGCGCATCTCATGTTAACCCTACTGTACTCCTACTGATTTGGCAGAACTATCATCAAACTTCAACCTACAGGTAAGTCTTGTTTAAGTTTCAAATAAACATCAACCTTTAACTAATAATCTTTAACCAAAAATGTAATAATCATTAGTCAAAAAATATATTGTACAACATTAATTTAAGTGCAATCTTCATTATTCGTAAATGTAGATAATAAAGATTCTCTGAAGTTACAACAACGTCAGAATCTCCAACAAATATACTGACGTTCGATACCGATTGACTTTGTTGGTCTTAACACCTGTTAAAAACCAAACTACCACTAGAACTGTGGTTGGTAACATCACCCAGCTATTGCGTGATCGCATTACGGGCCATAGGAATAAAAATGAGTCAGCACTTTTACATAAATCCAAATTCAACAAGTCTTTCAAATTTCTTGCTTTAGGTAAAACCTCTCCAGATAAATTAACTGAGTTGGAAACCACCTGGATTAATGGATTAGGTACTAGCGAGCTAGAGGGCCTTAATAGGGTAGATCTGTGTGCACTTCGCAACGGAATCACGTAACTCAATATAGTATGCAAACACAATACATTGGGTCACTCTCAGTGGAGTATATTTGCGTATGTTAATATTGGTTGCTTTTTTCGCTGCTGCATTCTTATTGCTACACTGAAGAGGACCGATCAGGTCAAAAGGCTTATGTAGCTAAATTGATATCGTAGCTGTATGGCGTGTAATAAATTATTTACATTAGTACACTGGAATTTGAAGTTTCTTTAAAGTCATTTGTTTCATAATATTATCGGTTTGGGCGTATATCTTTAACTGCTATAAATACAATGGTTTGCACCTGTTTTCTCTTGCCATAATGCAAGAAATTAAAGGTAATAACTATGGCTTGTTGGAATTTTGTTGCTGCTCAAAAGTATTTGGGCTTCTAATTTTTCTATTTTGAGATTAACTTTTTAAAATTAGTAAGTGTATGAAATGTATATTTAGTATAACAATTTTTTAAAAATTTGTACTTGAATGGTATCAAATTACTAATTTTAACCACGTTTATGATGACATGGTTCCTGCAAATAAGACGTGCATACTTTTTTGGCCACCATTACATATTAGTATAAACTATATTAAAGTATGATTCACCGCAATCAGGATTTGCATGAATTGTCAACACCAAAATTACATAAGGTCTTTGAGGTTCTCAAAACACGAGAAAATAACAAATTGTACCTTTTAGGTATAGTAGTTTTAAAACGCCATGGAAACGTCATCATCGTTTAACAGTGAGCAACAAGAATCAAAATTGTACAAGTTGGGCTGCATAAAGAAAACATCTTACAGCTAACCGCGCTTACCTTAATGTGTCGTTCCAGAAAACGCACAATGTTTTTCCTCCCCTATCATCCTAGATTAAAGGGAAATTGACATTTTAAAAGTTTATTAGGCCCGGTATAAGCCCTGAAATACAGTGCAATGTAACCCGCAACAGACAAGTCTTGACTTATGTTGTGGTCGGCGGCTCGGAGCTCATTGCACTTTTAGATATTTGTATTCTGAGTCCAAAGCTAGCGCTACGTGTCACAAGGGAATAAAAAACAATGCTTTTTAATATCTGCATATATATATTGATATTTTCTATAGAAAAAGAGAAACAATTCCCTCACTACAAACTGTTTTTACCTTATGCCTCACCTGTTTCTGAAAATACAGCTTTGCCGGTTGGTAAATTTTACTAATCTGTTGACCAGATTGAAAGGCGGCGCACGACAGAATGTAAGAGTTAAGCACGTATTTGATTTTCCTATGAATACAACAGAGCATCAAATTACATACAACATAATCAGACTGTCCAATGCTAACACTGTACCATACCTTCTAGAGGTCAAACAAAACTTAACCTTAAGTTAAAGCAGGGTCGTTTGTATCGTTTGGAGAAGTTTTAAACTAATATGTTTTGTCCAGGAAAGTAGGTCTTTGCAGACTTTTAAGAACTTCTTTACTTCATTCTTGATAATTCCTGTTGAACAGCCTGACGTTGTGTCTTCAAAGACTGAAGAAAATGGTGCGAGCCACTGTTGTGAATTTGAGCCAGTCTAGAGGACACTTACTAGTAATAGAAAACTAAACCAAGGTGTGTCTTCAAGGCAAAATGATCCCTGAACTGCTAGGCGTAATGGGTTTCAAAACGATATATTTGATTTGTAGCAGAGAGATGCCACTGAACACAGGGCGGGGGGCGGTGTAATTCAATGGACCATACCCAACTTTTTGGATGCCCCCCCTCTAATCCTGAAAATGTTCAGGTGCCCCCCCTCCCCCCAGACACTAATTTTTTACCTGACCCCCTTCTTAAAAAAAGAATCGAGAACAGTATTTTATAAGCTGTTTTGGCACTTTTTATGCCAAAATAGTAAATTCTAAATTTATGATAACATACTGCAGCAAGTTGTACAAACAAAACTTGCTTCTAAATCTTGACAAATTAGCTCAGTATTTACAATCATTTATAAGTGTTTCAGGCGGTTCCATATCTCTCTAAACATCCTGCTGCATGGCAAACGATTAATTGAAATTAATCTCTAATTAATAGAAAAAGCAAGTATCCAGAATGTGAAAGAGTTAGTTCTCCTATTATAAGTAGAAATAGTCAGAGTGAAATATCGGATTGAAAACCCTACCAGAACGTGACCTGAGAGAGGCGATAGCTGTGAAGTTGATGGTTCTGAGGAGGAGGAGGAGGACAAAGAGAAAGATGAGGAGAATGATGGTGATGATGGAGCTCTTTATATATATGCTAAGAATGATTGGTAAGATGATTAAAATTTTGTATGAATATAAGAACAAAAATGGCCATGAGACATGCATGAAAGATTGATTGCATTTCATAAACATGTGCACATGGTCATTCAGTTATAATACTGCAGTATTTAGATTTACATTATATCATATTTGTTACATTTTAAGGAAACATTCGAAGTGGTTGAGCTAACATTGTACAGTCATAGAAATATTGATATAGCAATTTTATATTGAAATATACACATACTATTCATGTAGACCATTGCATGCTTTGCAAAAACTCTGCATGTACATGCATACAATATATATTACTACTAATACATAGACATGGTTACAGGGTTTAGACGTACATGAGAAAGATTACAGAATGACAGATAAAAGATATATAGAACTTGAGATACAATATACTGAGTGCACAGTGTGAGTGCCATAATTTTCAATTTTGCAGAAAATACGGTATTAAAATTGCTGTTTCACAAGTTTATAATTTTTTTAATAATAATAATTATAAAATGAAATATTAAACAAATAAAGAATAATATCATTTATATGTTTGTATCAGATATTCAGCTTGGTTTGGGCAAGAGGGTTGGTAGGAACAGGATTCAGGGTCAGATGCAAGTATCAATAAGGATCTGAAGAGGACGACTGCCCCGTTTCCTTTACACAGGCAGTCCGATCATCCCCACATGGATGACAGGCAGTGCAAAACATTCCAGTCTAGTGTAAAAAGGGTCATAAAAACACTTGCGGGTAGTTATGAAGATCAGATTTACCAGGCCCTCTGCTTGTCTGGTCATGCCACACCTGAGGGATGGTAATTATTTTTTGGATGACCCCCCTTTTAACATGTAATTTTTTTGCATGCCCCCTCTTTTTTGTCAATTTTTTTGGAATGCCCCCCCCCAAATTTGCACCGGCCCCCCCTACCCATTAAAAATGAGTGATCCCCAATTAAGTAATACAACCAAAAATCCGATTGGCTGAAGGTAATTTTAGTACATTTTCAACGAAACAAAGTCTCACAAACAGGCTACAGTTAGCTGGTTTTTCCGTTTTAAACGTTAGAGCAGATTCCGATTTACTTATTGCGCAGACTGCTGTTGCTTCCGCAAGAAAAGAGGCAACAGCACTAGTGGGTGAAGACACAGATCTTCCCGTCTTATTCTGCTACCATGCTGATCATTATGCTAATGATTTGTTCATTATGCCGAAACCAAAAAAGACACACATGTTCAGGAGGGTTTGGAACAAAGCGTAGGGACGTTTTTGGAACACTAAAACGTCATATGTATTTTCTTCCTATAGTACATGCAATTCTCGGATACGAAACAATCTTATCTCATGTGTTCATGGAGTAGACAAAACAGTTGCTTTAAAGAAATTTAAAATTAGCATTTTCTTCCGCCAATAAGATGAAGTTTTTTAATCTTATGATTCCCAATACAACCCAAAAAAGAGATTCTACTATCAAGTTCAGGAGTGGAAGGGCAACCAAGAACTACAACCAGAGGACTGGGGGGAAGGAAACTTGGCGGTGGACTGAAACAGACTTGCCTTCAGCACACAAGTCTCTCCTAGAGAAGATTAGATGCAACTGTAAATCTGATTGTAAAACAATGTGATACACATGTAAAGAACTTGGCTTACACTGTTCTCCTGCCAGTGGGATTTTTAAAGAGCAAAGATGTTTCAACTCGACGACCCGAAGGTGACTGTATGAAAAAAAAAAGCTTTGTTTTCGTTGAAAAATATTTGCAAAAAGGAAGAATTTAAATTGTTACATTACAGTATGATTATCGAAAAAGGTTTTTTTTTCGGATTTCGTACTTTTGTAATATGGGAGGCCTGTGGTGAAACAAAAAGTCATAGAGAATATTTTTTGCTAGAATTTTAGATTACCTTTTAAATTGTATTAAGAAATCTTCTTTCCGTTTGGTAAGAATAGAATCAATTCTGTTTTACTAATTTACAGCAAATAAAAACTTGTCTGTTATTCTCATAGCAAAGAGGGGGGTCCCTGTGCTTCTTATTTGGGTGATTTGGATTTTTTGGGATTTCTGATATGTTGTTTAAGATACTTTCTTGACATTTTGGCACTGAGAAAAATATTGTTGCAATTTGTTTGATCACAAACCACAATTTTGCTGGACTATAAACTTTGATCAGATTCTTTATGTATTTACCATGTGTCAGATTTAACTGGGGTCCAGTTTCTGTGCTCCTTGCTTAAGATATATACCAACGTAATATTTCCTAGAGAGACGGAGAAAAAGCACAATAAGGCGCTCATGAGATAATCAAAGCTAATTTGTATAAGGTCATAATTAACAGATAACCTCTCTCTCTCTAACTAAACACTAGGTTCTGACTGGTTGCAAACAGTGGCTGGCTTAGTCAACAGAGTGAACGGAGTTGCAGAACTGTTTCTTATGCAGTTTTAACTTTTAAGTTATAAGAAGGCAGTATAGCTTTAGGGGAGACAGGATTATGGCATGTATTAACGGAAAAAATATTTCAAAATTCATACAAATCGAAGTTGAAAAAATCCATTAATCGATGTTGAAATTCCACCAATCAAAGTCAAAATTGGATAAAAGGAAATTGAAAATATACAAAAAATAAGTCGAAATCGGATAAAATGAAGTCGAAATGGCATCAAATGAACTTCGAACCGTTATGAAGTCAGTCGAATCAACATAATTTCAACTTCAAATTAAAATGATAACTTGAAGCTCAAAACGTCGTTTCGAACAAATCCAAATTACCTTATTTGAATTTCAAGTCATCGTTTGATTATCGAATTACTTTAGAAAGTGAAACAATGACAATGATAACCAAAAATACAAGATTTGAATTCGAACGACCTAAAATGGTAATTCGAAAGGAAGCGGAAATTATTAAGCATACACGGGAAAGACCTGGGTACGGGGTTGAGAAACCAGAGTCAATATGGCTACCCGATGGTTACCTAACAACGACGAGCTTTTTCTCTGGACTAGTGAGATTGTTAGGAACATCAGAAGCTAATCTTAACACTGCATCGTACGACAACTCAGAATTATTATTTCGTCGACTTGATGCATACGAAAGAACTCTCTCAAGCCTTGTGAATCGTATTGGAGAAACGCAAAAACGTCGGTGTTGTTGATTAGACTGTCGAGGTTCTCTGCCACATGCAGATCTAACGATTTCTTGAATAGTTCTACGGTCTCGATGCTCATTAAGATCATCCATATTTTCTCTTGCATGAAGAAAATTCATCAAAGTTATACAAAGTTCCCGTGATAACTACAGCGGAAAATTTAGTAAAACCTTCCGTAGTCGGCGTTTGAAATTGAGTATGGGCCAGAAAAAAAGCGCTTCCACTCTGATCCAAAAACTTTACACTCAGTGCTTCAGAGTTCTAGTTCTATTTTAACACATTAAAACACTAGTTTCATGTGGGTATTTCTTAATGATAGACTTGATGCGCAAGTGACCAGCACTAAGCTGAGTCTTAAAAAAGATATAGGTAGTTAACTAGTTAGTTCTCAGTAGTAGCTATAGAATTAGACCGAGTATTACGTTCTCCTCCAGACAAAAATCAAGTCATCAATAAATCTCTTATATAGTTCAAGTTTGCTTGCACGCTTAGAAACTAGAGGACGCTCTTATGGTTACGTGGAAACCGCGAGTCACTGGGTCCACAAGTGTGTGTTTCTTTTAATTAATGGGACGAAGAGAAACCCAATTCCAGGAGATTACACATGTTTTTTTCTAACTCAATGTTGAAATATATCTAAAATGAGTGTGAGCGAATTTTAGCAGCAAGGTCAACCCATCCACCTCTGAGCAATTTGTCTAGTTCCTTTGTTTTTGTTGTGGCTTTTCCCTGCATGGCTTTCTAGCCCTTGACTGGGGCACGAGTAATGATTGCTTATAATGAGCTAGAATTGTACAGGGCTCTCTATGATCAGATGACAATTACAGAACTTGCTTAGTTAACAAATATTCCCTAAAGTGAAAGTAATCATCTTTCACTTTCATCTTTCATTACTGACTGGGTAATTGATTTAGTATCAATCAAACAGTCCTCTTTTTTTGTTTATCAAGTGTTTGTTCCTCCAATTTAGTATCAATCAAACAGTCCTATTTTTTTGTTTATTAAGTGTTTGTTCCTCCAAAACGGAGACCAAACGAGAGTAACGGTGGTATTCATTTATAAGTAAACAAATCAGAGCGCGCAAAAAGTTTCATTCACAAGTTTGGTTAATACTGATATATGCTATATATAAACTTTTTCATCTTAAAAAATCTATGCCAATGAACTACGTATAAAATTTCAATTAAGTTCTGTAAAGAGCCTTGTTGAAGCCTTGTATATAAGCAAGTTCAAGAGCACGAGGGCTAGGGTAAACGTACATAAAATTAACGAGAAATGTCATCAGTGAAGAATAACAATGCTGTGATATTGCGAGAATAAACCCGCAACCTAAACAGGTTTTTACATAAATGGTAATTAGCAGGGATTGAGAATTTTTCTTGTTTTTAGATATATTCTTATTTGCTAAGAAAAAATATAGACTATAGCTTACGGAACTTATTGGTGTTCAGCTTATTCCTAACATAAAATCTGCATACTATGGAAATATTCAAGTAAAAACGATTATAACACAAAAACATGAAGCACTGAGCAAACCAGCTTTGAAATCCTTCAGACTATAACAACTATGTATTGTAATACTTTGCCTATTTTTACTTACGAAAGCTCTTAAGCCAGAAAAAAACTTGTTTCTAATTATTGGTTAAGCTGGATCTTGTACAAGGAAGGTCTCACAGGGAGTAGATAGCCTATATAATTAATTCTTAACAACTGGGGTGTTTACCTATGTTTTTTTCTGTAACAACGGTTTATTCTTATTACTTGTCAATGTGAAAGCTTGGTCCACTATGTGCACGGGGTTAAATGGTTACTGTGGCATGTATGACGTAAGGTGCTACTGTAATCGGAAAACAAAAATCCAGAGTGCGAAAGCTTACCATCTTGTGCGTGGATCGCATTATAAGGGATAACTATTCGAGCCTTCAAACTTTTCCAGAAAGGGTCTTTGATATCAAGGGAAGGAAGAATATAGTTTCCAGAAGATCTCGTTTTTGTGGTCACCACTTGAACAGCTGCGCATTAAATTTCATAAGCACTACTTTTAATAAGTCATAAGTCAGGATAGTATAGGACCTTTGTAAAACTATTCCAAATAAACTTACTCCGCAAAGTATCAAAGACACTTATTAGAATGCATGTAAAATCTATGCTTTCCACGTTTTTGTATAAATAATGTCTCAATAACATTAGAAACTAAATCAGAGAAATTTAAAGGAAGACTCCATTGTATAACATTATTGATCTCAAATAAAACTTTTATTAAGTCTTTGTTCGTATCAGCAGCATAAGTTTGATATTTTTTATCATTTAACTAACGCAAAGCAATTTGTTTCATCAGTTTTACGAAAATTCAAACAAAAAAACTGAAAAAACTAAAATGCTTAGAATTAGTTAAATGCGTAGAATTATCAAGTTGGAGCTGCTGATATAGACACAGACTTGATAAAAGTTTTATTTCAGAACATTAATGTTACACAGTGGAGGATTTCTTTAAATTTGAGGTTTCAGGATTAAAAGACTGAAATACTTTATCAATACCATATGCATCCAGGAGGCTTGAGTATAGAATATAATGTTTGTTTAAGTTAAACGTAGAAACGTTATAAATTATAGTTATATAAAAGCTATAGTACAATTTTTACAAGAGTAACACTAATACTTTTTATAATCCTAAATCAACACTTTCCTAGTTAACGTTGATTTAGTAATAAAGCGAATCAAAACCGATTTTTTTTTTCCATGAAACACATGACAAACAAAAACTATACAAATAAAGCTGATGTATCAGTATAGGAAGATAAATAGCAAGGAACGCATCCATTACCTAACAACCTACCGTGTATTAAATAACAGAAATGTATCCATTTCATAACAGCCTACCGTTTATGAAATAACAAAGAACGTATGCATTTCCTAACAGCCGTTTATGAAATAACAGTAACGTATTCATATTTCATAACAGTCTAGAAACCGTGTATGAAATACCAAGGAACGTATCTATTTCCTAACAGCCTACCGTGTATGAAATAACAGGGAACGTAGGCATTTCCGCGTGTGAAACAAAGAGACAGTAGCTACAGTACCTTTATTAGGAAACGCTGCAGCTGTCTTTGATAATTTATTGTCTTTGTGGATAAACGTCTCTTAGTCAGGTTAGAAGGCCTCAACCTTCAAAAATATGAAGCTTCGCTGGTTCTTCATATTGTGAAAACTCATCGTTCATCAAAACTGGTAAGTTCAATGAATTGAAAATACAAATGTTGAAACCTGCTGTCATGATTTCAATTTTGTTTTAAATAGAAATCTAGAAAAACATACCAAAATTGTCCGTGTAGTGTTTGTAATTTGTGTGTTCACGAGGCGTCGAACTGGTCCACTCGGCAGAGCAACTCATGACTCCCTCAAGAGCCTCTAACAGCCTCGTTACCTTGGAAACAAAAAAAGTTGATTTTGAAATCGGAATATTTGTAGAATTATCGATGTCACAATTTAACTTAATAAGTATAATAAGGATACAGGAAAATAATCTGTTTTAACTGCTTGGTTATTATGCTGTTGTGTTCAAGGGCTTGTAACCTATGCCATGAATACTGCATAAATGATATTGACACTTATCAAAATACGTTAGAGATACAGCTGATCAGTGCATTTGTGAGTTTGTGTCATTCAGCAATACAGCTTTTTGTTATTTCTTGCATCTACAAGGGTTTTTTAAGAGTTCAGTTAGAAAAAGTATAAACCTTTTTTGAACTTTAAAAAAGGTATACTAAGTCCAAGGGCTTCTTAGGCTATCCGCTTTGATCTTATCTTGCCCAAAGCTTGCCATACCTAAGAAGTTTCTCACTGACCTTACGATACTCCACCCATCCTTTGCTGTTTCGCTGCGCCAAGCTTTCATCAGCAATGCCGAGCAATTTATCTAAAACCTTTTGATAATGACAGTTGACAAAAGATACAGTATATATTTTATAAGGCTACAACCATTTTCTACATTCTGATGGCCGACGAAGTAACAAAAACACACAACGAAGACAACAGCAATGGAATAACTATAACAAAGACAAACTATCCACATACATGTGTGTACATAATTGAAATTGTTTTACATATAGTTTCCATATTAGGGTGCTACTAAAATGGTAGAAGGTTCTATATTTACAATGGTAGAAGTAAATTGAGATAATCAAACCCAATTTTCTGACACAATGCAACTTTACCTATCGGGTATGGTCAAGACGAAAGGAATGTCAAAAAGAAATGTTGTTAGAGTCTTTTTTTAATTGTCAGCCTTCGTTTAAAACTACAAGAGCGCCTTTTATCTAATTTTCTAGATCAAACTCAAGTCCAGAAAGGATACAAAGTGTTAACAACAAGCTACTTTCATACACAAACCTGGGTTAGATTTGAAATTTCTTTACTAAAGTTTCGCAGGACTCCACCAAACACACTGTAGATAGTAACAAACTGCGTAATTGATTTTTCTCCTAAAGTGTTTGTCTTGATAACTCTTTTCAGCTCCCTCAGAACTGCATCAAACTCAGTTGTTTTCATACTCGTCCAATGCTGAAAAAAAGAAGTTCTGGAGGTTATGGATCAATCAAGAGAGAGACGATTAAAATTAGGTATGCCATATTTTTTCTAGTAATTTGGGCTTGTTTACTATCTAACTTCAAGGGTTGAAGTTAGTCTCTCAAGGTGAAGTTAGTTGAAGTGTCTCGTTCCATCACACTGCGCCCGCAGTCGCCATAGTACAGTGCGGCGCTTCGTGATTCTAAACATGACAAGCGCCACTGCGAGCGCGCCTACAGGGCTTCGAGACTTAAAATACACAGACAAATCTACTGGGAGCAACGTCGAAAATACACCACCCTACTAAATCAATGCAATGATCAATAATACAAATCTAAAATTGAGTCCAACTGTTCCTCCTGACTGATGGTATGTTCAGGGTCAAAACTATGCCTTCCCTCCCATCACACGCTTCGAAACAAAATCTCACTGAACGATTTAGCGAACATTTTATCAACAAGTTTACGTACTTAAGTCAAGCTGAGATTAATACTCAAATCTGTACCAGTTTTTTCTCTGCATTCAATGAATTCACTATGGAAACCGTACGCACTGTGATTGAAAGGCTACCCTCCAAGTCATGCCCCTACAACCCTATTCCAACCAAGACTTTGAAATCCTGCCTGAATGAATTGCTGCCAGTTATTACTACACTTGTTAACAATACAATACATTTTATTCACATTTCCAAATTTACAGAATAAGAGTAAAAAATCGTATATTTAGGTCAAGTATTGTA
>JAOBRD020293926.1:0-22395 GCA_027575215.2 Hydrozoanthus sils | reverse complement strand
TTTGAATTATTCCCAAACTTGTTTGAAAGCGACTGTTTTGAAATTGAAAACAACGCAGAACTTGACGAAACTGACAAGTTCATAGGCGACAATGTAAGCAAATCACTGAAAAGAAAACGAAGTGTGGCAAAGATTCAGGACGCCACACAGCACTAACAGCATTGAGGCAAGCGGGTGTTCCTGATCTTGATATAAGCCAGCTATCCGCCCACAAAAACCCAAAGACCCTCGACAGCTACTCAACTCTCTCCTTGGGCAACAGAAAAAAATGGCCAAAATCTTGCGCAGGAAAGTTGGCAGTCATGGACCTGAACCGTTGAGTGCCGACAACACAAGACATACTTCGCTTGAAAAGCAAACCAGCAACGACAAAGAAGCAAAGGGGATGTTTTGTGGAGCAACTTTCCATAACTGCACATTTGTTCTTGGAGAGAACTGTGCTTCAGTTCAAGTTCCAAAGCGTCGACGATATATTATCGAGTCGAATGACGAAAAAGATTAAAAACATGCCATTTCGCGTTCGTTGAACTTCTCAGAACATTGGCCTTTGTTATTTAGTCGGTAAGCTTTGATAGCGCTGTAAATATTTCTTTCTTTGACTTTAAATTCTGTTTTAAATGTTGTTCTATGGCTTCACATAGCTTTTTTCTTTCACGGTTTTGACAGTTCTTGCAAAACACGAGGTCGAAATGCTTTCTGTCGTTCGGAGAAAAACAGAAACTAGTTTGACAGCCTTTTGATGATGTCATTACTGTAGAGCCAATGATATGACTAGTTTCACGGCAATATTATTTGGCAGCCAATAAAAATCGTGTAAAATAAAGTTTGAAAAAGGAGTTACGGAATCAAAATTTGCATAAGTCAGTTCAACTTGTCCACCAAAAAGAGGAAGATTATGTAAACGTTTCTACGCTTTACTTGACAGGGAAAAACACCTACAGTCGGTTGTGTCTAGGATTCTTCCTGCTGAGATTGCAAGTGAAGTTAGTCCGAAGGGGTCACGCCTTGCCCATCTATATGGCCTACCCAAAACACGCAAGGCAAAACTATCCATGACACCGATTCTATCCGCTACAGGAACCTACGACTACAACTTAGCCAAATGGCTCGATCAAAAACTCAAGCAATTATCGTGCAGCATTGATATATTTGCCTTCGCCAATGAACTGAAAGATATCAGAATCAACAAAGATGATTGTAACCAGGAGAGAGACCTATCTAAACATTTGTAAAAACGATTGTAACCACGATGACATTTTAGTACCGTAAGACGTTACGTCTTTATTTACCAATGTACCCCTCCTGGAGACCATCGATATTCTTTAAAAAAGGCCTTTACCGATGATTGGTTTAACAAGACCCATAATCTCGACATCTCTAAAACTACTTAAAGAAGCAACCATGAATCGGCTATTTCAGCTTAATAGCCGACTTTACTAGCAAATGAATGGTGTGGCCATGGATCCTCTGGGCCAAGCTTTAGTCGTCCTTTTGTGCTCTATCGAAGAAAAACTCCATAATAATTGTCTAAAAGAGGTTTGTTGACGACATCCTAGCCGTAATGGATAGTATCGCATCCAATCCTTTCTTGACAAACTAAACACGTGTCACCCTTTACTGCACTTTACTATGGAACTAACGGAAAACAATGATCTTCCTTTTTCGGGGATGACATAGTTGAAGAGTGGAAATAGTTTGTTAACACGTGTCTACAAAAAAAACACCGACACCAGGTTATTCTTTTACTGCACTTTACTGTGGAACTGGCGGAAAACAATGATCTTCCTTTTTCGGGGATAACATTGTTGGAGAGTGGAAATAGTTTGTTAACACGTGTCTACAAAAACCCACCGACAACGGGTTATTGTTACATTGTTCCCCTACTGAGAAATTAACTTTTCTTCTGTTAATGATGTTACAGCATGTGGCCAAGGTGCTGCACCCCCTTGGTCCCAATATAACCTTGTCCAAGTTAATTTGGTTGTCTGCGAGTCAAGCACACCAGTTCATATGTTTTAGTGCTAATGTAGGAGCGCTCTGATCCTGGCTCTGGTTGGCTGCATGTGAGGAAACTGTACTGACGGCGACTATAATAGTTAAGATCTTAATTCATAATGTTGGCACAATTGGTTGCATAATAACAAACGTCTCTTTTTTAGCTACTGCAGTCCAGAAAACTCTGTTTTGAGGGAGCTGTAATCACACTTGGACCAGCCATGCAGGCAAAAAGAATTTAATAAATTTACTTCACATAAGTGTGTTTCAACGTTACCATTTGATGATGATTATGCCATGTTTTAGTGTGTGAAAATACTACACAACGGTGCATGAGACGACAAGACCATTAAGATGCAGAAGTTCGTTTTATATTATTGTCACACAATATCATAGTAAAATCACTAAATTGTCTACAGGCATAGAACAAACGATCAATCTGATTTTCATTTCGATCAGATTAACCCCATTATTAACCCATATGACCATTTCAGGTGATCAGAATGGCTGTATGACATTACAATTGCATACTATACAGAAGAACTTCTATGTCATGCGATCATTTTAATTGACGGGAATGGTCTCATGAGTTAAATGAATGGGTAATACAAATGATCAAAGGAAAAAATGACTGATCATTTCTTCAGTCTGTTCCTTTCTTTGGTGTTAGAAATGCACTAGCAAGATGGAAAGATAAATCCTATTGTATACAAATAACATAAATTTCTTGCAAAATATTCACCTGCATTCCATAGAAAATGTAATCATGAGCTTTAAAGATTCCTCCATAGATAGAGGTTTTTTTTATTTATCAGCATGGCATGTATGTTTTTCTATCCCGGAATTCCTTTTTCGGGATTGCTCACCCTGGAATTTACTCGTATACCAGGGTTCCCACCCTGGAATTCCAGACCTCTCTTATTACCAACCATTTAAGAAAGTATTTAAGGAACTATTGAAACTATTTTAAGAAACCATTGAAAGAATTAATCCTTAATTCATTCTCAGATATATGATGCACTTTGCTGCCAATACGCAGTTCCTATTGTAATTATTACTTTTTGTTTCTGTTACTCAATGTCAAGTTATTTCTAATTTTTGTCATCTTAGCTATATCTGCCCTCTATTTAGTATACATCGTTCTGATACAACAAATAATATCTGTAGCTTCCGCTTGACCTCAGTTACTTAACTCGACTAGCCTATGCTATTTTTAAGTAGCTGTGTTCTTCTATTACTTAATTATTCTGTAAACTTGTATACAAAAATCCATGCCTAGCGAGGACTAAATGAACTATTGTTGTTGTTACAAGAGGAATGTTGTTTGCTACAGTTAATAATGACATTATGTCATGTTAACTTTACAGGCAGAAACCGTGACAAATGTTTCTCAGACTGTCACATTGGATGCAAAAAATCCGTTAAGAGTCAACTTTAGCCTGGTGACAAATTGCATGATTACCATAAAGCTATAAATGAAGCTGTAAATGAGGTTGCACTAAAGGATCCATCTCTTTTGTGCTAAAAATTGGAACTGCAAAAGCAAGCAAGGCTGAACGTTCACGAGGAGGGTTTTAAATATAAGAAGAACACTTGAAGATCTAAAGAATTTGGTATGGCCCTCGATGTCAGAGCAAACAGGAGCGTGTTAGTCAAGATTTTAGACACCAAAGAATGGAACAGATTAAAGAAGACTTACAAGAAGTTGATATACAGCTACTATATGCTGTTAAGCAACGTGAAAGGTGTGCCAATGTAAAAGAGTTCGGCAAAGCACTTGACCATTCAAAGGAGCTAGATGACCTGAGAAAAAAGAAGAGAAAATACTAAGAGGAGTTAACTTTAAAAAAAAAGTGAAAAAGGATGCTCAACAAACTGATTTACGTCAGTTCACAGGCACAAGAACCAAAGAAAGTGTCCATCCCTCAGACAAAGAGCCTCGCAAAAAAGTCACAGCACCTGAAATGGCCGAAATTGAGGTTGAGAAAATTGGTACAATTGATCGGAAGACTACAAACCAAGATGAACAAATAGACGATGTATCTCGATCATGTGGCTCTGATGACAAAAACAAGCCAGAATCCCTTTCCAAACCGAGGCAATGATAGCGAAGATATGAATGAACGCCTCCTAGAAGAAAAACAACTAGGATTTTAATAACCCCCACTGATTTGAACCAAGAGACAATATGAGTCAGTCAGTATTTCGTAGGTTTGTCTGCAATGTTCGTTTGAATTTAAGTGATCACGTCGACAATGAAGGCGATAAAGTGAACTCGATTCGTGAAAAAACTAGTTATTTTTCGACAAATGAATTTCGTGCTTCACTAATCGCTAGATTCCGGTCCAAAATAAATGAAGAGTAGGGAGCCAGTGAAGACGATAGTAATCCAACACTCTAGGTGGAATTATTACATTAAGAAACGTCAATAGCTGATTGTGAATGAAAGAAATTTCTCGCTTGCCACACGTGGCCGTCGTTTCTTATCAAATTCTGTCTTTAGCACTTTTAATCACTTTTTTAAAAAATTTTTTAGTAGCTCTTGGCCTCAGTAAAGTTTTAACTTTTACAATCTTACGAAAATGCTACTGAAAAACAGCATAAACTATGTACTGTCTTTTAGTACATATGGGAACAGTTATACAATAATGATGCTGCTTCTGGAAGAAAGATCGGTACTTTATATCATCTTTAACAGCAATGGCACATGACCTGGTCAAAACTCCTTCCTTTCAAATTAACCAAAGAAACAAGTATTTAGGGTTTAAAAGACGTGACAATAAATCCTGTGTTCAGTATTAAACTATAAGTATTACAATTGTAAAAATTGTAGAGCATCGATTACAAATAAATTCTTGTATCATCATTTATAACATAATTTTTGTTATCATATTGTTTTGCCAATAGAACCATGTATCTTTATGCCTTGCAAAAAAAGAACTAAAGGACAACTTTGGTGACGTGCCTGCTGTCACGAGAAGAAGAAGTATAATATTTGAAGTTACAACGAATGCTTCCACTCTAAGAAAGAGCAGCCCAAGTCAACTAGGTGATGAAGGAAAGCTCAACTTGCTACAGAGAAGTGCCAGTATAACACAGTTAGAGCCATTAATGGCAACAACAGCGGTAAAATGTGGATCGGTTGAAAACCAAAGCCCTGCTTTGGATGGCACGTTTCTACTTTAAGTGAATGTGGGAATATAGCAAATATGTGTAAATACCTTAAATCGTCAAGAACAAGAGACAGACTAAAGCAGCTGTCAAAATACATCGGGTAAAGGAGTATGAGCAATTTGATCACAATTTTATTAATTCGCTTTCCCTGCTTTATGTTGGAAGAGTGACTGGGAAAGCCAAATGCCAGCAATCAAGATCTGCCCTTGTAAAGGAAAACGCTGGGAAGCACACTATGGGTATGGGTATCCAATATAGCCCTTTTTATTTAGCTTTAGTGAACAGAGCTCCAGAAATTGAAGTTGCATAAGTTTATTCAGTGAGGGAAACCTTGTGCTTAGATGTCCTATGAGATCAACAGGTTGACGGGGTGTACAGAAACCTGAAAAACGGTTTCACTTTTTACAGAGAAACTTGCTTCAGATAGGTACAGTTACGGGCAGGTATACCAGCTTTTCTTTTGAACTTCTTCCAGGGGATATGAAATTCGTTGCTTATGTTAATGGAAAACTAAGTAATTCCGCCAAATACTTTTCTAGATTTTCAAATGTTCGACACCTATTTCTTCTGCGGGCATGACCTCATGGAAGAGGTCAAGGCACCTGTAAGGGAGATTAAACAAAACCCAGAAGGCGTAAGGTACTTCCATAACTTGTATGGGAAATTTCAAATGGATTTAAGTTGGGAGAGCTTGATCGAAACTATGTTGCAAGGTATGCTTTGGAAGCAGCTTATGTAGTATAAGTGTTTACTGAATGTTACTTGTAACATATTGAATCAACGTTCAAGGTTGTTTAAAACTCAAGTTATACCCTTAAAACGATG
Organism: Hydrozoanthus sils; assembly: GCA_027575215.2. Classification (NCBI taxonomy): domain Eukaryota; kingdom Metazoa; phylum Cnidaria; class Anthozoa; order Zoantharia; family Hydrozoanthidae; genus Hydrozoanthus; species Hydrozoanthus sils. Next base: position 16,401 of record JAOBRD020293926.1, on the reverse strand, counting down.
GAACGCTGTCAGTACTTGTGTAATTGAGGAAGTATTTAGTACTTATTTATGAATTTATATACCAACCTTTTTAGTTGTATACAAACATGATGTCGGGAATCTGCCACCAGGCATCATGCACGATGTGCCACACTCGATCGTGGACACAAATTGCGTAAACGAACACAGACCTTTTCAAAAATCTAACCGGCTGCTTTTAAAATTACTCAGGAACATGACCCTAGTTTTGTTTATCTTTTTTGCCATCCGCAGTTGAACACTTTTAACGTGATTGTAGTTTATTTTCTAGTTTCCTCGTGTTTTCTTGTTTGATTTTTTACTTCATTTTCACTCTGCAGTTACATTAATTTTTGCGGGCCTAAATTTACATTTTAGTTCCTTTGTTCTCAACAGTTCCATGGTGGCATAATTTAGTATACTTAAACTCTTCAGCGTTTTATCCATACAACCTGATGAAGACCGCAGATTTGGTCGAAAATTTGTACACCACAGATCAGATTTATATTCATTCGTAGAACTTTTTAGCATGATCTTAACTGATCGCCCTACGTACACTTTCTTGAGGTAACTGACTCATACTTGAAATGCTGAAAAAAGCCCTATAGTCTAACCTACAAATTAAGGCTGGCTATGAGCAGAAGTTATTTATGTCACTGAAATACTCCCTTTTCGAGTTCCACGGAAGACCGCTGTATTTCTCGACTGTGGGCGCGCATGGTACACGAATTCGAGTCTAAGGCTGTACAAATTTAAATCTCCTATTTGTTAATTATTTGTTCAACCTGGTCTGTAGACTACGTGCAGATGGCTTCCCGTTAATATATTATAGTTCATTTGTGGTGCAGGCTACCCCGGTCTGTAGGTTTTACTTTAGTAGTAACGCCACAATTTTATCCAAGAAAACGATTAAGTTCTGTGAAGAGATGTGTGAAACTGGACTCTCAGTACAACCAAGGTGGCAGTAACATTGGCATATGTTTTTTCAAATTCCCCTCCAAAACCGATGGTGCAACTTAGTTAAGCGACAACATGGCAGAGATGGGTTTTCAGTCACCACTTCTACATTCATTTGTGAAAAGCATTTTAAACCTAATGAAATCTACAAGCCAACTGGAGGAATGCGTCACAGACTCAAGCCAGGTAAACAATGCATGCAAGTAAATATTGTCGCACTCTTGCTACCAACTATGCAAATAGCAAGATTTCCTTTTCTTTGAGTTTCTCACGGCTAGGAGTTGAACCAACTGTTTCTAAATGGCGAGAAGACAAAAAGACGCTTGCCGTCGCCACTCTTTGAATAACCCAGAATTAGCTTACTAGACTTTCTGATCATTGTGTTAGCGTACTCAAGGAAACTTGAACACAATTTGAGAATACAAAACTGTTAATGGCAAAACATATTGAGGATACTTTAGTATTTTTATTTTTCTTTATTTAAAAAATCCTTTGCAGTTTTCAAGACAAACATGTTCAGAGTGAGCCAGAAATAGAGCTACCTGTCTGTAGAGGGACTTTTCCCTGTATCGTCAGTTAAATCAAACCTTGCAAGTGATCATACAAATGCATTTCAACTTAAGGTCATTGAAACTAATAACCAAAGCGAATACATCCAAAAATTCGAGAGTAACATGGAGCAACAGAGTCAATCGCTGAGCTAAAGAGAGGAATTGGGAAATTAAAGAATGAATTGGATAAATATATAGCAAATAAGTTCAGCCTTCCTAAATAGAGAGGCGAAGGCAGTGCAATACAGTTCGACACAGGATTCCTAAATTACAAAGAACTGATGGCTTTTTTACTATGTTGAGTCAAAAATTAACAAACTGCAGTATCGGGGTAGCAAAAACACTTCCGATTTGAAGATAAGAACAAGAAGAAGCCCGGTCCAAAAAGAATGTTAATACTTCTTAAAGAAATTCTGGATGGTACTAGTTCGACTTAAGGTTGGCCTCTTCGTTAGAGATCTATCTGACAGATTTAATATTTTACAGGGTCACTTTTCCAACATATTCAGTACCTGGATCAATTTGTGGAATTTAAATTGTTTCTCTTCCTAACTCGGCATGATGTACGTAGAAATTTGCCTTTGCAGTTTGAAAAATACCCTAAAACTCGTGTAATCATAGACTGCACTGAAATACTTGTTGAAGCGCCTTCATCAAAGCAAGCTCAGTCTGAAACATGGTCTAGTTACAAGCATTATGATATTTTAAGAGTTTCATTGTGCATCTCTCCAAACGGCCAATTCACCATGTCTTAAAACCATGGGGAGGACGAGTATCTTACAAATACATAACAAAAAGCTCTGGTCTTCTGGATTTTCTTGATGCCTACGTTAACATTATGGCTAATCGAGGTTTTGACACTGATGTCATTTTGCCACTTGGAATACGCCTAAATCTACCACCATTCAAGGGTAGTAGAGAACAGCTCAATACATTAGCGGTTGAAAAAACGTCAAAGATTGCATTAGTAGGGATTCACGTGTAAAGAGCAATTGGCAGAATTAAGGACTACCACATTCTGGATGGCAAAATTCCAAAAATTCTTGCACACGTACAAGAACAGATATGAAGTGTATATGCTTACATGACCAATTTTTTGCCACCTTTACTTCCTCCTGGGAAGAAATGGTTTTAGAACAACTATTAAAATTACTTCAATCAGTTCATTAATAAGATAAATGTACGATTATTTGAATCACCAAGAAAATCTTTTCAGGTAGTTAATAGAAGCTTGGTGCGTGTGGAATTAAACCGGCAGTAGCTACAGTAAGAAAAACGAGAAGTGATACCCTACCAGAAGAACTAATTGGGGAAGTTGAAAAAATGTTTGAAACAGACGGTATCTCCCCATGTCCGCTGGCAGAAAGGACTGTGTCAGTGTAAGAACGTTGAAAGGTAGTGAACACAGACAACGACTACTTCTTTTGAACATCAAAGAAGCACACAAGTTGTTTATGAACGAAGCAAGTTTAAAGATTGGCCTAGCAAAGTTTGTTGAGCACAGACCTAAACAAGTAGTTTCCATGACAGCAAGAGACCACCAGGTGTGCATTTGCAAACACCACGAAAATACTGATCTGCTGCTTGAGAGATTGTTGAAGAAACTTTCAGGACTGCCAAAGAAAATCAAAGAAGTGCTTGCTTTGACAGTATGTGACATCGACTGTTCTACAGGTCTGTGAGGACAGGCAATGTGATAGGTGTGGAGTTCAGGAAATGCGTGGTTTGATGGGGCACATTAGAATGCCAATGTGTCGTTGTGGGATACCTGACCGCCTCACAACAAACAACGGCAGCAGTACTCTTCCAAAGTGTTCAGAAAAAAATAAAATAAAATAAGAACCATGATACTGGAAAAACTAGCATATGGATTACCCCCTATGGGTGTTCAGTTCTCTGCACAGATACCTATCCTGTTTCAAATATGGACAACGATCTTACAGCTAACTGTAGAGTTCTGGCCATGATTACAGTGAAGGGTATCACTGTCTTGACAGACAGGAGCTTTGGCATTGAGGTATTGCTCCTCTCAAAAGGTCTGTTCCATAATCGACGACCCCTCAAGTTTTGCGCCCACTTTATGAAAAGGGCCATAAGTATAACATTGATGTTGCAACACTGTGCATTCACAATGAAAATTTTTCACGTAGAGTGAAAGACTGGTTCATTTTAAGTGCATGTTGGCCAGAAAACCCTCGTGATCTACTGGGGTGTGAATCACCTCTTAGATGAACAAGCAGGACTTGAAATATACGACGGCCACGCGGCATTTGCCGTGGATGCCCCTGGCCATTGCCTAATGCCCCCAGAATTGTGCACGACTTACAGCCACAAATGGCCTGCCCCTTTTCTGTTGGATGCCGCCGTGCCTTGAAGAAATAGACCCTTAGATCATGACATCGAGTGTCACGTGTTAAATTCAACTGGAGGACAAACATTGTCCATGAGACGCCTTATTGTTAAGACACATTTGTAAACTGATTCGAAAGTGGTTAATTTCTGCCCGTGTATGGCTGTGGAAACCGTTCAAACAGAGAGATCGATAAAGTTTCTTTTGTCATACAGCGGTGAAGAAAAATGTTAACAAAGATAAACAAATTCTACAAGAACAACGAAGAAACTTGTGGTTGCAAAGGTTACGCCGTGCCGATTTAAGTCTTAAGACGCCTGAAAAGTTTGCTAATGTTCGGATTTGCAGTGATCATTCTATATCAGGTAATGTGAAGTGTTTATAAAATATATTATCAGTCTTAAGTCTTTTCCAAAAATGGCGAATAATATGTATCATTTCTTCCGACTAAAGGTATGATAATTCTCTTCGCTGGGAAGCCATCTTCGTTGTTTGACAAAGAAAACATTCACTTGGCACCAAATCAAGAACTTTGACATATAGCTCGCTTAAAAAAAACGAACAAAGAACGTGCAGAACGTTATTCCAGCATTCAAGAAAAACGAAGAAGGAGAGAGAGTGCCCAAGTATTGACTCAACTGCAATTTTGTAATGAAGAAGAACAAGTAATTGACAACGAAAGGGAAGCAGCTACTAAAGTTCGAGAAATATCAACAAAAATAAACTTGACTTTAGAAAAGTTGAATTCAATTGAAGTCGAAATCAGTTATTTAAGAGAAGAGAATAGGAAAGTGAAGAAAGAATTGGAGGAAATTTCACTTGATAAACAAGCTTTCGAAGGAGATGATAAAAAAGTCCTGTTTTACACTGGTTAACCAAGCTGGCACCTGCTGTCCTCTCTTTTTAATTATATACTGCCCTTTCTTTGTCATTCTACCACATGTGTTCTCAGTCCTTCCCAGAGACTTCTGCTTACTTTCACGAGATTACGATTGGATCTTGGTGGACAGGATCTTGCCAGATTTGGCAACATTCATGCAACTACAGTTTCAAAATTTTTTTTAAAAGTTATTGATATACTGCACATAAGATTAAGCCCATTGATTTATTGGCCCTCTATGGAGCAACTACTTAAGACTATGCCCCTAGACTTTCGCAAGAACTGTCCAGGCTGTGTTGTTATAATATATTGTTTCGAGATATTTTTAGAGAGAGCATCAAACCTCTTAGCACGTGCACAAACATACTCCAGCTACAAGCATCAAAACACAATGAAGTACCTGACTGGAATAACACCTCAAGGAACTGTAAGCTTCATATCCCACGGATGGGGTGGACGAGTAAGCGACAAGCATTTGACAGAAGAAGGTGGAATTTTAGACAAGCTTATCCCCGGTGATGTCATTCTAGCAGATAGAGGTTTCGATATTCAAGAGTCTGTGGGGGCTGTGCTGTGCTAGAATTAAGATTCCAGCATTTGCGAAAGGGAAAAAGCAGCACTCTGTTTTACCGTGCATATAAAATACCTTCTACCAGTCCAAAAAAAACAAAAAAGCGGAACAACAACGCATCATCGACACGCTTATACATAATAATTATTCACCTGCTTTCATCAAGAAGTGTAGAAAAAACAGGAACAAGCCACGTGTCCCGACCTTTCGTGTTGCCCTGCTCCCCGCCCGTGTAACCATTCCCTACATCCTGGGGGTCTCGGAAAAAGTAGGCAGAGTGTTAAAGAAAGGGCGTTGAAACGGTGTACAAACCCGTCAGCACATTAACCAACATGTTTCCTAGGCCAAAAGACAGATGTGAGAAAGAACACACACAGAACGTTGTTTATAAATCTGCTGCCAAGAATGCAATTTTACATGCTATGGACAAACTGCTAGATCGCTAAGCACAAGAAAAACAGAACACCAGGGATCAGTCAGAAAAAAATGTCTCAAAAATCGCGCAACACACTAGCTAGATGTTAAAATTATGTCACGTGTAAGTAACTTAGTCACAACGTCTATTCTTAGAATCGAGGTATTCCATAGAGGACCCCAATTCCCAAAACCATCACATTTAGCATGCCTGACATCTACAAGTCGTTATTCAAACAGTAGGTCTTGTTTCTACAACATGCCATATGCAGATTTGCATCATTTTAGTAATCTACTGATGAAGAGCCGAGTTGGGCTTGAAACGTTTAGGAAGGATCAAATTTTTAATCAGTGTCAAACACTTTTACTTTAGATTTATCATGCCTGATTACGATTTTAAAGTTTTTCATACCTATGTATACTGGGGCTACCTATGTAATGTACATGCGTTTTGTTGTGCAGCGAGTGTACCCTGTTGCTGTTTTTCTGTTCTTACACTTTGAGTGACTTTGCCTTAGTGGCAATCTGACATTGGCGACGAGGATGCCCAGCAAACACCAGTGTTTGAATTGACAGGACCAGCTGATGGAGAAAATGGAAGCGAGCATTTAAATATTACGCCGAGGGTCAAAGTCTAACTGACCCGAAAAGGAAGACCGCTCAATTGCTGCACTTCGCCGGAATGGACCTCCAAGACTTGTTCGAAGACCTGCTGGACCCTAACCCTCCTGCAAGCGGAGACGATGCCTACAAAAGGGCTATAAGAAAGCTAGACTATCGCTTCAAGTTTGAGGAAAATTTCCCATATGAACATGTTTTTCGACAGACAAGATTCACAGACGATGAGACCGCTGACCAGTTCGTTACTCGCCTTCGAAAGCAAGCAAGACATTGTAACTTTGAAGACACTTTAGAAGATAATTTTAGAGATCAACTGATAGAACAGATAAAGGACTTGGAACTGAAGAAGAGGCTGCTTGAAACCAAAAATATCACTTTAGAATAGGCTCTTGAGAAAGCAAGAGCATGGGAAACAGCAATTACCCAAGTGAAAGACATGGTGAGCGGCGAGTCAAAACTGACAAGTGTGAATTATGTCAAACAGCCTGGCGACAAAAGAAAACTTATTTGCCATAACTGTGGACGAGAGGGCCACACCAAGAGGGATAGAGTGTGCCCAGCGAGGGGCTGAAAGTGTGCTAAATGCCATGTTACCGGACATTTTGCGGTTTGCTGTGCCAGGGGAAAAGGAAAAAACAAGGATGACAAAAGTAACAAGAGTTTTCGAGGACAACAAAGGCGATATGGTCGTCAGAAACAAGGTTCAACGAATCAAGTGAATGAAAATGGATATTCGAGTGAAAGCAGTGAAGATAGTTGTGCATTCAGCGTGACAGAGGGAGTACATTCCATATCTGATGAGCCAATGGTACCAGTAAGTATAAATGGTATTATGAAGGATATCTTGATTGACTCTGGATCGGTGAGTAATCTGATTAGTCTTAATGAGTATGAGCAGTTGAAGTTGCAAGGCCTGAATGCTGACTTATCTAAGTGTGATAAGAAACTGTTTGCTTATGGGGGTAAGAAACTTCTAGTTTCTGGCAAATTTGAGGTTGAAATATCCAGTGGTGACAGAAAAGTGCCGTCCACGTTTTTTGTGACGGATAAAGGACGGTGTTTATTAGGACTACAACGTCCAAGCAGTTAGGGGTTCTGAAAGTCGGCCCATCTGTTAACTTAGAGTGTAGTAATGTTGCTAGTGCACTCGACATCAAGTTCCAACTACAGAATAAATTAAAGTAAAGCAAAAGCAAAGTAAAGCGAAGATCGCTAAAGATATTGCTGCACAGAGAGCTGAAATTTCTCGTTCAACTAATGAAATCAACCAAATTAAGCAAATCCTAAATGAACAAGAACAATACGAAGAGAGTGTTTAGAAATTAGAAGTATCCCTGTCACGCGTGATGAAAACACAAATCAGATCGTGAAAGAGGTTGGCAAACTGGTTGGAGTCGAAACAGATTTGTCTGTAAGCCACAGACTCGCCACTGATTCAAAAAGTAAGCATCCACCAGCTATAACTGCTAAATTTACTCGACGTGACAGACCATCTTCCAATTTCATTGTTATCAACAGATTTAATGCACTTCCAAAACATAAAATTTAGTAAAAGAGATTATTTTAATTACGATGAACAGGCTCTTGTGTCTGAATTTAATCTTATCGATTGGGATTCTGTGCTTCCAAGGGCAAATGATGTGAATGCACTATTTGATGCATTTTACTCCAAAGTTTCCCAAATTGTTGACAAGCATATACCAATAAAACCTTTAAGTAAAAAAAGCATTAAGCAGTTATCAAAGCCATGGATAACTAGTGGTATTACAATATCTATAAAGACTAAGAATAAGCCGTTTCATCAATATATTAAGACACAGTCAGAATATCTCCACTGTCAGTACAAATACTACCGAAACAAATTAAATCACTTGATTAAAATAAGCAAAAAAAATATTATGATCAGTATTTCTCATCCAACAAATCTAACAAAAAGAATATTTGGAAAGGCATAAAACAAATAATATCTTTGAGACCCAACACCCTTCCGAACATCCATAACGAGAGGGAGAAAGTTTAGAACCTTGTCTATGGAGGAACTGTTGGAACGTATGAGAGCTGAAATTGAGCTGAGGGAAGAACATGTACAAGCACCAAAGAGAGGAGGGTATGGCGAGAACAAAAGTTCTGCAAGTTCTCTCCACACTGGCGAGAGAAAAACGAGATGTGCTTACTGCAATGATAGCCATCTATCAGGCAACTGCCAGACGATTCAAGACACAAAGACAAGTAGGACACTATTAGTTAGTTATCCTAGATGCTTTAAATGTTTAAAAAAGAACCATAGAGCCATTAATTGTAGATCACAAGATAATTCTAAGGGTTGTGGGGGACATCATCATGTTTCTATATGCAATAAGAATAGTTCAGGGGAAACCCCGCAATCTAAGCAGCCTAACCAGACTCAAGGGGTAGAATTGCAAAATGATTTGATTGTTGGCACAATTGGAAAATGCTAGAAGGGCGAGGGGGCGGCCTGCAAGGTTTACTGAAAAGAGTGATAAAATATTCGTGCATTATTTCCTTTTTCTTTAAAATACAATGGAATTGTTTGAAACTCAAGTTTGATCTTTTTTATTCAAAATCTAATGAGCAGCTTCCAACTGTAGCAACAATTGAGAAGAAGACATTTAAGAAGTATATAGTTTACAATGCTGCTACAAATTCTAGTCTCGAATTTCTATATAAGTATTTACTATTTGATTATTTACGCATTTTCCCCTTTTTTTAGTCTGCCGAAAGAGATCTGAAAATAAAGAAATTCCAGGTAATGGCTTAAACATTATGTGTGAAGTTTTAAGGACTATAAATGAATAGAAAAATAGTGATGAAGAATTGCTCCACGAGGGATGAAAAACACTCGTTAAACGTTGTGAATTATGTCCATTAAAAAAATTACTTTTGATTCTTTTTTCCACACTTTAAAACCATGTTTAATATTTGGGAAAACTCTCCTCTCGGGACAAGTTTTGCCATTAATGTAGGTAGCTCTCTTATCTAAGATGTTTCGTATGGTTTTATAGACAAAACCAAAATATGGTAACTCTTGCAAATGAAAAGAAGTCGACTTTTTCGCTTTTAAGGGGATTGGCTTTAGTGTTGTTTTCAGTACAATGAAAATGCTACAAAAAGTAGATGAAAAATTGCTTCACGCGTAGTCAAAATGTTCGTTTAAACTTATTTGTACAAAAGAAAAATATAATTTTGTTGGCAGGTTGTTAAAAAAAGTTTTGAAACTAGTAAAACCTGTCGCTTTAAGAAATATTTTCCTTTACTTCAATCAGCGCCTTCTCATACATGAAGGTATGTGTCTCTCTAACCCGTCTAAGATGTTACGTTGGTTTTATATAGGAAGAGCTCGAAAAACAGCTTGCAGAGAGCGGCAAAAAATCCGAAGTGTAAGTATTTGAAAAGTAATCGTTTCACCAGACTGCTACAAAACATCACTCAACTCTAGTTGCTCAACTCTAAGTAACTCATGTCACATTAAATGATTGTTGGTACAATTTAAGTTTAAAGGGAACGAACAGTCAGCTTTAAACGTAGTTTCTAAAAGTTTGCATATAGGCTCTTGGGTTCGTGTAGCGTTGCAGACCGCAGACGGTATCATTAGGGTAATAACACGAGTGAATCATGCATTACAGCCAGGGTCTTGTTTGAGGCCGGTAGTCATAGGTCGTTCATTACTCAATCGGTTGCATGCAGAGCAAAACTTCCTGTTGTGAGACGTGAACGGTTAACTATTAACGCCTTTGGAGAGAGAGATAACAGAAGTGAGTTGCGCGATATTGTACAACTGAGCATCAGTCCAGTGAGGGGTGGAACGAGTGTTAAGTTAGAAGCTTATGTAGTGAAAGAAATTTCTAACATTCCTAATTGTCACGTAGAGATAGCACGAGGCAAATATTCTCATTTGAACGGTTTGTGATTTTCGGATGTAAACTTACACAAAGACAGATTAGAGGTTGATAAGTTAGGAGGCGTAGATCAACTTTGGGAATTTCAGGAAAGCTGTGTAATCTGGGGTAGACATGATGAGCCAGTCGCGATAGAGACTAAACAAGATTGGGTTTTGCCAGGCCCGCTAAAGATCGAGTGTGACGTCGCCGATTAGAGCGCAAATGTTGTAACTGTCAATAACGTAGTAGCACTGACAGATTTAGGCAGTCATGTAGAAAGTCTCTGGGAATTGGATAGTGTAGGAGTTAGAACAGCAGACGAAGTACAAGAATATTTTACCGATAGCATAAAGTTTACAGGTGAAAGGTACTCAGTGAAGCTACCGTGGAAAGCAGGTCATAGGACACCGCCAAGTAATTTTAACAATTGTGTAAAGCGAGTAAAAGCTCAGGTCAAGTGGTTACGGGGAAAACCAGAGTTGTTGAAAGAGTACAACAATGTAATCAAAGAACAGCTAGACCTAGGAAATGTAGAGAAGGTACCCAGCGTAGACCTGGCAGAACAATGCCATTTTTTAAATCACCATTGTGTAGTTAGAGAAAATGTGACTACAACACGCGTTCAAATTGTTTTTAATAGTTTCGACAAAGGCAGTAAGTATGGTGTTTCTCTCAATGATTGTTTACATGTAGGCCCATCTTTGACTCCATTGTTACTTGATATCCTTTTGCGGTTCAGGGAGAGTAAAGTGGCACTTACATGAGATATTGAGTGAGAAAGCCTTTCTTAATGTAGAAGTAGATGAGAAAGACCGAGACTTTCAAAGATTTTTATGGGTAGATGACATAGAGAATGTTTGAGGTTCATAGATTCAACTGAGCTGTGTTTGGACTGAAAGCATCATCCTTCCTGTTGAATGCTACTATCAGACACCACATAAGTAAATATGCAGACGAAGGTCCGAGATTTTTTGAGAGGATGAAAAACGGTTTTATGTAGATGACTTGGTCACAGGCAGCGATACAGTAGAAGAAGCGCTCGATATTTTACAGAAAGCTAAGGTAAGAATGGCAGAGGCAGGATTTCGCTTTCGTAAGTGGGTTACAAAAGATAGAGTGCTGAGAGAGCAAATAAATGCCCGAGGGGCTAGGGCAATAGCTAGTTCGGATGATGACTCATACGCAAAAACGTCGCTAGCCAAGCAATGGTGCCAGTGTGTTGACACGCAGCTACACAAGGTTATAGGGTTCTCCTGGGATTGCGGGACAGACACCATTCACTTTAAATTTGACAATGCAATCAAGATGGTAGCAGAAGGTAAAGCAACAAAACGCAATGTTTTGAGCACATTGGCAAGTATGTTCGACGCTTTAGGAGTTTTTAGCCTAGAACTATAGTAAGTTCACAAGATTGATTCGCGTCAGAGCATGGGTTATGTGCTTCGTACGTAATCATTGCTCAAAACGGAAAGAAGGTAAAGCAACAAAACGCAATGTTTTGAACACATTGGCAAGTATTTTCGACCCTTTAGGAGTTTTTAGCCTAGAACTATAGTAAGTTTACAAGATTGATTCGCGTCAGAGCATAGGTTATGTGCTTCGTACGTAATCTTTGCGTAAAACGGGGGGGGGGAAGGTCGGGAATGTTGCAAGCTAGTGAACTTAACAAAGCAGAACTAAGTTGGGTTAAAGTTGCATACAAAGTAAACAGAGACAGCAGAGTAACTACCAGCAATTAATGCGTGAGTTGAAACTAGTAGAGATTATAAGATTTTTTTGTGTCATGGAAGGCTAGAGAATTCGGACTTGAGTGAGGAAGCTAAATGATATTCTTGTCAAAATAGACCAACAGGAAGTGACTCTGCTAATCCTTCTAGACTTAAGTGCCGCCTTCGACACCTTAGATCATATAACTCTACTCCATCTACTTGAAACGGATTTTGGAATCATTGGAAATGTGCTCAGTTGGCTCAAATCGTACCTGTCTGCTCGAAACCAACAAGTGATAGTTCAAAACCAAGTCTCTAGACCCTTTAGACTTGACTGCGGTGTCCCACAAGGAGTTGTCTCAGACCGTTCCTTTTCCTATTGTACGCATCTCGGCTGTTTGATGTTAAAAAGCAGTTGCCATCAGCGCATGGATATGCAGATGACATTCAATTGTATATGTCCCTCTTCCCCGACTCGTGCGCCTCCCAGGATCATGCAGTCGAGGCCATTGAGAACTGCATTCAAGATGTTCGGGCGTGGCTAGTTCACAACAAGCTGATGTTTAATGACTAAAAGACTGAATTTATTATAATTGGATCACGGCAACAGTTGTTGAAAGTTAACATTGATTCAGTAAGAGTAGGTAACTGCAACATCCAGCCACTGGAGAGTCTTAGGAACTTGGGAGGCTGGTTTGATAAACACATGTCCATGAACACTTACGTTGGGAAAGTTTGTAGCAAGAGTTTCAGAAGACTATACAGTATACGGCAGATTAGGAAACACCTTACAGTAAACTCCATCAAAATCCTTGTCCACGCATTTGTGACCTCTCCCTTGAAATACTGTAATTCTCTACTCTATGGACTCCCACAATACCAATTCGATCGTCTCCAGAAAATCCTTAATGTAGCAGCTAGAGTCACTTGCCCAATTCCCAAGTTCACCCATATTACACCTGTTTTGATCGAACTCAACTGGCTACTGGTTAAATACCGAGTGGACTTTAGAATTGCGCTTCTGGTCTTTAAAGCTCTTCACGGACTCGCGCCTTCATACCTTGCTGAATTCTTGTCTCCTAAACCGTCATCTAAATATTCTCCTCGTTCAGACCATACCAACCTACTTCTAATTCCCTGCGTCAAATGCAAGACATTTGGGGCCAGAGCTTTTATACATGCAACGCCAAAACTCTTGAAATCACTGCCAATTAATATCCACCTCTGCTCCAGCATTGACACTTTGAAACAGTTACTAAAAACACTTCTTTTTACTAAAGCACATTGAATTAGTTGTAAATAGTTTAATTGTAGATTTTATGCTATAATTTATGTAAAGCGCTTTAGAATATATCAATAGATTTAGCGTTCTATAAGTTTATTATTATCATCGTCATCATCATCATTACTATCATTAAAATACTGTGAAGGACATTGGCGAATCTGTGAAAGAATTATTAATTGTAAGAGGCGGAAACCTTAAATTGACAGAAAATGAGTTCATAAACTATCAGTCTAGAGCGACTGAATGTGTAGATGCCGTGACCATTGAGCCGAGGAGACAAGAGAGATAGGAGAGGACAATGGCAATGATGACCATGAAGGAAGAATGATGAGACCAAGACGTGCAAGGAGACAACCACATACGGGTGATTTTGTTTACTATGACGAATGATGAACAGGTGAGGCTATGATACCTCGTATTATGAAAGCTGGAAAAGTTTTTGTTCAAGGTTGTGGAGTTAATTTTTGTAGTTTTTCTTCAAACACTGGTTAAATTGCTTTACTGCAACAGGTATTTTCACATTTAATTTCGTAAAGGAATGTTATTTGCATATTATTTAGGCAAAAATTTAATTCCATGACGGCAAGAAGGGAACAAAGCGAAATTTTAGAAGGAAACAAGGGAACAAACCAAGAAAAAAAAAACAAGGGAACATGGAAACACTGATCCCCCTGGGAGACCCTCTCTCCTTTAACCCTTTGAGATGGCTCAAATGATCTTCATTCAAAAGGCAATCTGGTATGTCAACATCTGTGTTATCTTCATCATCTGTAGGAACAGGGCCCCCAGTCGATACCATAATCACTACCAACTGCCTCAAGAGAATTGACTCTTTCAAACTGGCCTTGTACCCATAATTGATGTGGACTCGTATTACCTTCTGAACTAAGAGAACGATGAATTCAAGCATCAACCCATTCTCTCAACCTTAAATGAATAACATCTTGAAAACAGAATATCAGGCACCACAAATCAGTATCATCCATAGTGTTGAGAATTCCAATTTCTTCCATTGCTGTAAATAGGTTGTGGAAAAGAGAGAGAACATCAGCAAAACGTCATCTCTCCACAAACGTTCTACTCGCTGATTGTGGACACTTCTATCAACTAAAGCAGAACCCCGACCAGTCCCTCTTTTTTGATCATGTAGTGAACAACACCAACATTTTCACCTCCTCTGTCTGAACGCACACGCGATGGTAGTCCCCATGTCCTTACAGCATCGAGAAAGCAATTGAAAACAGTTGCTGCTTTATTTGTTTTGCACATTAAATAGACGGAGAAATGACTGTAACTATCAATACAGCCATGAATAGCAAATCCCCATCTAGTGAGTTTGTGGTTACCATCAAAATGCCTCAAAGCTAATAGGCAAAAGATCCAGCGATTGATTGCTCTGCATTTGCGTATAAAGACTCCAAGTGGGTCAACTGTGCGTAAGGACTGTCTAATTCGTTCCCTTGATACTGGTAATCTTGTCACAGAATCTAACTAGTTGACGGCTTCTATGATTACATCTCTAGAGTAGCATCTATATCAATTTGTCCTGAAAGACTTCTGCAAACATTTTGAATTTTGTCTACAAGCTCAGTTACATCGAGGGTCGCTGCCATTTTGAATTTGAATCAGCACTATTCCCCAAGCTAGCTCGGCCACTGGCGCGAGTTGTCACCAGACTGCTGCATAAAAAATGGCTGCCCTTACAAACGGCTGCATAAATTAAGTACTGAATATAAATGGCTCCATTTTTCGAATGCTTAACACATAAATCATCATTTCAAGAAAAGAGTATCGTTTATTAAACTGCAAGCTCCATTTAATAATATCAACGAAATGAAACCAGTAGCTGAATATTGGCGGTAATGGCACCCTATAACGTTAACCTTAATGCAATTGAATTTGCCCCTTGATAGAGAACTACTTCATATTTTTCCATTTCATATAGATGACCTGATGATGCAGATATATTATATGTTCAAGAGGTCTGCAAAGAAGTGGATTGAGTTGCAGAATAAAGCCAGAGCACTTGAGGAACAAATTGTCAAACCAGTGAGATCCCAAGGGACAAGATGGCTGGATCACTGGATGATGGCCCTCGGGGCCCTTGACAGAAATTATGTATCTCTGTGCACACAATTTGAGGATTGGGCTTCATGGATGCGCAAAGATATAACATCTGCAGATGCTGCCAAATTAAAGGGTTATTTGAAGAAGCTTAGATCTCAAACGTTTGTTCTTCATATGGCTACTTCTCAAGATATTCTAGAAGATTTGTCGGCTCTTTTACGTGCCCTTCAGGCTGATGAAATGGCTGTTATAGCAGTAAGAGGGATTGTTGAAGCAGCTTTGGAGGCACTACAAGGGAAACTTGGTGCTCATGGCCATTATGTAAGAAACGCCATAGCTGACATCAGACATGATGACGACAATGAGTGCTTGAGGTACAGAGGAATTGCCCTTTCAACATCCGAACAATTTTTCCGCAATTCAATAACGCTTTCAAGGCAACACTTCAGTCAATCCTGAAACGCACTGAAACAAGATTTAAGTCTTTCTGAAGATGAGGTCCTTTTAGCTGCCGAAGTGCTGGACCCTGCAAACCTCCCAACTGAGAGCGATAAACTGCCTAGTTATGGTGTTAAGGAAATTGGAGTCCTCATCAAGCATTTTGCCAACGTTATTGAAAGCCAGGGATGTGAGATAGGTGCAATTGACAGGGAATGGGCCCAACTGAAGCACTATATATTCCGTCACTGCATGAGGGAGAGTTTTTATGGGCTGTGGAAGAAGACTTTCAATAAAACACCTCTTCCCAAACGTCCTCCGTATAGTACTCATTATTCTAATTATGCCTGTTGCCACAGCCCATGTTGAACGACAGTTCTCTATCGTCAAGAGGATTCTGGGAAATTGACGACTCAGTCTATACCTGGAAACTGTTGAAGCACTTCTCAGGATCTGTGCAGATGGGCCCAGCCCTGAGGATTTTGACCCAGCTCCAGCTGTTTCATACTGGTATTCTTCTGTAGTATGAAATTCTGATGCCACTCCACTGCAGAACACTTCTACTTATCTTGGGAGCAGTCACGATCTTTTTCTTTCAGCAAATGCAACCCCTGAAGTGTTGCTGGTCGACGAAACATAAGATAACTTGTATTCACACTGAT
>JAOBRD020293815.1:0-20749 GCA_027575215.2 Hydrozoanthus sils | reverse complement strand
TAAGCATTCAGGAGAAGGGATACTTTGGAGGCATTCACAGTGGAGGGCTATTTGGAAACATTCAAGGGATGGATAATCCGAAGCGTCCAAGGGGAGGGATACTTTGGAAGCATTCACAGTGGAGGGCTAATTAAAACCGTTCAGAGGGGGATAATCTGGAGGTATTCACAGTGGAGGGCTATTTGGAAGCATCCGAAAGATGGATAACCTGAAGGCATACACAGTGGGGGGTTGTTTGGAGGCATTAACAGTGGAGGGCTAATTGAAGGGGAAGGATAATCTGGAGGCATTTTGGAAGCATTCAGGGGAGGGATAGTCTGGAAGTATTCACGGGGAGGGATAATCAGAAGCATTCACAGTGGAGGGCTATTTGGAAGCATCCAGGGAGAGATATTCTGAAGGCATTCAGGGGGAAGGATACTTTGGAGGCATTCACAGTGGAGGGCTATTTGGAAGCAATCAGGGAAAGGGATAATGTGAAGGCATTCACAGTGGAGGGATTATTGGCAGCATTCAGAGGGATGGATAGTCTCGAGGCATTCATAGTGGAGGATTAATCAGGAGGCAACCGTAGAGGAGGGCTAATTGGAAGCATTCTGGAGGAGGGAGATGTAAGCGACTTTGTATCAGTTTTTAAAATACTCCAAAGGTTTTTCAGCTTTTCTTGTCACAATGCTTGGGAGAAATTAAGTTCTGATAAGAACTCCCTTACATTGTTGCACTATACTCTTTAATATTATATAATTATAATACAATTAACCCACCAAACCATCACTAATATAAAGAATTGGCCTAAAGAGACGCATGTGCACCTCTTACCTGATTCTTCTGCACGTGAAGGTGAGGAGGTCCTGCTCCAACCCAGGCTCCCTGCATATATCGGAAACTGGATGGTGGCTGGAAGTTTGATCGATACTCACTTTGGCCTCTGAAATAGCATTAAAACATATTAATACAACAAGGGCATGGACATTCAAAACTGCATTTTATTGTTTACCATGTGATGATTAAGTGTGAAAAATGAAATTTAATTTAACCAAACACATTCATGATTAGTTTGAATTAGATAGGCCTATGCTTAAGTGAAGGACATGGAGGGGTGGAGGCACAACAAACAACCCTACTTAGCCTCTCTTTTAGTTCTATCCATGTGTTAAACTGCTCATGATATCTAAAATGCTCTTTGCAATATATACTGGTTTCAAAATATTTCCCCTCAGGTGCAGGCCCCCCATCTGACTGCACTAAAAGCTCACTTCTCTGAGAATCAGATAGCCTTTTTCATGTTGGGTGCCTCCTTTTTCAAATTTCTAGATCTACCCCTCTGATAGTAGTTAAACATCAATCAATTATCAATTTAACAAAATTGTGCACAGCGTTTTAACTTACACAAATGGTCTCTCTGGGACTTTTGGATGATTCTGCAGCTTTTTAGGTGATGGAGAAGGTGAAGAAACAATAACCCCTGAATCATCACTATCTCCAGGTTCGTCCATTTTCTTAGCTGGTGAGACGGTCTTCCTATCACTCTTTACGAGGTTCCAAGGGTGTTGGACAAATTGCGACTGATATTCTGTTTTGAAAACAAACTTTGCTTTTTGTTCATGTCTTGATGGCTTCGGTGATACCCTTGCTTGAGACTTGTGAATGACTTTATCAGCTGACAGGATTGGGGATTCTTTTGCCACAGGTTTCTTCCAGTTGAACTGTCTGCGGTACTCCGACACAAAGTTTTCCTTATCTGGTCGCGGAATTGCTTTAGCCAACCCAGCTTTGTATTGCAAACTTCGGTTATCCTATTCATGACAGAAACTTTAACTATAATTTACAATTATTATAACTAGAAGTAATCACAGATTAGGGAGGTGCTATTGACATGTTTCACTTCACACAAGTTGTGGCCTCCCTGTTCAACCCCCATTGCAAATCTTTAGAACTATGGATTGATTTTGTGAATGAAAAATATCATCTACTCTTAAATATGCAAAACAGCTGTTCAAGCAACCTATTGTCAACAGCGTGTACTTTGTGCCTAAACTTTTTTCTATATTAATTGTTCTTTTCTCAATCATTTCACAACAAAGCTTCACAAAAATTTCCTTTCTTCTTAATAAGTATTTGACTAACATTTCACATACTAATTATATTTAGCTTTATTGAAATTGTTGAGCATTTTTGTTAGAAATGGGTTTACACTTGTAAACATTTGTTTATATGCATGCTTGGTCTGCATTGGGGACCATGTCACTGTGGTCACAATATCGAGGGATAAGGGCATTATGGTATGTGCCAGCCAGCAAGCCAGCCAGAGGAAAATTGCTCATCAAGGTATAACATCCAAATTGAGCCCACAAAAGCAAGACTAGTATTTGTTCTCCTTCATTGAGTGCAACAATATCATACACTGGAGTCCCTAAAAATCATACATATATGATTATTATTTTTGATGAAAAAAATGACTCTATACAGCTCCACTCTTTTTGTTTCAGCTAGTCTGCCACTTTATAGCAGTAATTCTTTACAAAGTAAATCACTTTATTTTTCAACTGTTTACAGTGACTTATATGGTGTATGGATATGCTTGACTCTTGCACAATGCACAAAACTCCTTTTCTGAAATAGTAAAGGGCAGTTATTTTTTTGGACTTTCCAAACTGACACTGATATATTAAATAATACCAAATTTATTACTGATTTTTTAAGAACTTTCCACTCTATACTATTATTTTGTCCTGTTACTATTATTAGATTTTAAAGATTTTTCCACCTTGTACCAATATTCCATTCTTTACTGTTTTTCAGAACTCCAGATCAGAGTAAATACAAAATTAATAGCCAAATTACACTAACTTTGTTCACAAATGACACTAAATTTTATAAATTGCTTGATATGTTTAAAGTATCTGCTTTTTAATTTTGATACGTTCTACAATACATACATGGCACATCAATCAACAATCAAATTATTACCAATCTAAACCAACTTTATAACAGGTTAAAACTTTTTACTGTACTGTTAGTTATCACTTTTCACAATAAACCCAGCTGTTTTTTTGGAGTGGCCAGTATTTACAACTCAGTACATTAGTATACTTTTGACAATAAAGTAACTCAGTACATTAATACTTTGTAATACAAAAACTAATGTCTGTAGGTTAGAATCAATTACAATTTCGATGTTTCAACACTACCCAGCGCCATTTTCAAGAGTGATTATAAATTAAATCAAAATTCAAATTTTGAGTGTCCCAAGAACCAAGAAAATTATAATAACTCTTGAAAATGGCACTGGACAGCATCGAAATTGTAATGGATCCTAACTTATGTGCAGTATTACAAATTACAAACCAAGCTACTTTGATCAAGATACATTAATCAGGGTTAGTGCTGACCATCAGCTACAAATTTCAAGGAGTATTTGAGGAGTATTCAAGGATTCAAATTTCATCTTCAAGGAGTATTTTTTGGCAGGGTTTTGTGTCTATAAAAATGAAAACTGTCACCCCCAACATCTAAAATAAGTTCAGATTGTCAGAACTGTTTTAACAAAACGAACTTGTATTTACTAGCAAATAATAAACTTAACATTTGTACGAAGTTTAAATTATACAAGTTGGTATGCAGTAATATGTGAACATTTCAGCCTTGTGAACCAAATGCAAAAGTCAAACCATTTTCTGTACAAAGTTGAACTAAATGTTTAGAAACAGGAAACAATTATTATTTTATTGAAAAGTATGACAAAACAATTGATTCACTTGGCAAATAACAACCATTGCAACACCCAAGTACTTTTAACCAGTTCATGAAGCTCAAAACTCAAGGAGTTTTCAAGGAGTCTGTGATAAATTCCGAAATTCCAGGGCTTTTCAAGCGCACTTGAAAATGAAAACCAAATTCAAGGAGTTTTCAAGGAGTTTAAGGAGTAGCATGAACCCTGACTAATACTGTTGACTATTTAATAAAAAATTTAAATGATCAAAAAGTAATTGAAAACAACTCAATCACTGGTTCGAGCCTCCCACCTATAGGTGGCCACGCAATGCTACCAAAAAATGAAAACTGACTACTAGATTTTTAGAACTTGTAGGAAGCTGGCTACTACAAGATTATGTAGAACCTTAGCGACTTATTAACTAAGAGTTAATGTTTCTAATACAATGGTGAACTGATGAATAATTTATCTGCACTCTTGGGCAAACAAAACATCTGAAAACAAATGTTACAGTAATTATTCTTGTGCACACAGCTTACAGACGCAGGCATTGTACGGATTACACATTGAAAATAAATACGACAACTAAAACTAATGTGCTCACGTTATCAAAATTTTGCCTCTTGTAGCTAGCTGGCTTCTTCAAATAAAAAATTTAATTTGAGTCCTGTTATGCATTTGAACACTAGGCAAGAATAAGTGTTCAAAATAATACACTGACATAACTAATAATAATTAATAAAAAATGGATAAAAACTGATTAAACAATTATTTAATAAGACTGATTATTAATTATATTATCAGCCATTGATAATAATTGATAGCAAAAATTTCAGTGAGTGCAATTGATATTAGTTGATAAACAATTGATAATAATTGATATATATTTAACAACATTTGAAACAATTGTACGAAATCTATAATCAGTTGTATTGACAATTATACTAACAACATTTTATATATAACCATATGGAATCTATAACCAACTGTCCTAACAATGTAAGCTGCAGCAACTAACTGCTGCATTCATTAATTTTATTAGGGTTTAAATGACTATGGCTTGGTTTGAGTTTGGATCTCTTTCCTAAACCAAACATTACTGTTTTACTTGTGTGTTTTTTCTATACTAGTTAAGGAACCCAGGAAAATTGTGTGTTTTTTTTAAAGAACCCAGGAAAATCCATGTGCTTGTACTCAGCAACATGGCAAATCATTATGGGAAGTGGTGTTGTAATGTGGTGATTGGTAACTAATAACTATTGATAAGCTTTTGATAAAAGTTGATAATGGCATCAATTTTTTATCAGTTGCCGATAATTAGTAATTTGACTTAAACTGTTATCAACTTTAAATTTATCAGTTGCAAACTGATTATCAATTTTCAATAAGTAGTTACATACCAGGAATAGGATTGAGATAATTTTATATCAACTACTGGTACACAATGGGCTGAATGGTTGCTTTAAACAAAAACTGACCTTTACATTGCTGCTCTTTTCTTCTGAGTTTGGTTTCCTATTTTGTACTTTGGAGGCTACATCACTGGCAGTTGATCCTCTGTGAGCACTATTTTTTCCAATTACATATGTCTTATTTGCAGCACCAGGGGGCTTTGATTCAACATTCTCTTGTACTTCATGTTTCTCCCTGTGGGCTATTTCTTGCAGAATTGGGCTCTCTAGGGGTACCCAAGGCTTAAGAACTGGAGGTCGATATGCTTCTTCAAAGTTGATTGGCTTAAATTTAGCTTTGTACTCTGTAGTATACTAAAAATAATTGAAAAGAAATTAAACTGGATTCTTATTCATATAATTTGCTATACAGCATAGCATTTAGGGCTTTGCAGTATGCCATATATAGGTGTAATTAAATAGTAATATGTTGGTTAAAGGTTTATTGGGCAAGATAACATGCAGTCATTTTTACTCCGAGATGGTTGTTACTTCTGAATTTTCATTCTGAACTCATATTTGAGTATCAATGCCAAAGTGATTTTCAATGTTAAAACAAGCATGAAATCTCATCATCAATCTCTGATAAAAATCTATACATTATTTTTTCTTGGGGGTGCAGAAAATATGATGAAAAATACAAAACTTAAGACTGACGAAACTACCAGACTAATCTAAATGAGAGCACCTATAGGAGTATTAAAACGACGTCAAACCAGAACACATCACGTAACCTTTGTCTTGGGTTTGTTTTCTTTCAAAGCAGCAACAGAGATATAACTATTAACGGTTTTTCCATGAGCTGAAATTGTATTACTATATAAAATAACACCACTTGTCAGTGACTGAGTTTCCTTGCAACTAGTAGCTCAGAGAGGAGCCACAGAGACAAAACTTAGGCCTGGGAGTTACTGAGTACAACGTTAAGGCAAGCTACTAACTGTAGTTAGTAAATCAGTTTCTATAAAAGAACGTTTTTACTAACGTTGACACTAGTCAGTGCACGGTCGGCATGACAAGCTTTGAGGTAGAATAAGTACAAACGGCTGTGAATCAATTCCTGATTTATTGAAGTGGACTCGGCCTCAAGTGAAACACTACTAGAGTTGGTGCAAGTCTCTTACCCTTGACCGCTTGGGCATCCTTTCAATTGTAGCCGATTGTTCCTCCTATCGGTATATCGTTCTTATTTATGAGTAAGCAATGACCCAAAATGCAGTCACCATGCATGACAACAAAACTTTCAACGGTTCTTTTTCTGCAGTAACTGAGCCTTCAAACAATAGCAATGCGGTTGGACGCTAAAGGACCAACCTCGTACCCAGGCTCATTTTCACTCCCAGTGAAATGAGCGTGGGTACGAGGTTGCTAAAGGACTGGTAAGTATAGCATACACAAAGTCACAACAACACAGCAACAAACTTATTTTGTCTTTTGTGTTTTTGTGTTGACAACATGGTGTATAATCTTCACGACTGATACAGATCAGTAGAGGATCATGAAAGGGAACAGTGAAAATGGTAGTCAATGTGTATGGGTACAACTAAAGGAAGGAAGTGGTAAGTAAGGCAGTTTTTCAATTGCGAATTTAAAGGCTCTGAACTTGAATTCTTCCTTCAGAGAAGTCATTCAGTTGGTCTCGCTTTCTTTTATCAGTGGTGTCTGAATTAAAGAAGTTTGAGTTTTACAAGGAAAATGAACCGGAAGACAAAGACGAGGATAAAGAAAAGTTTATTCAGGTTTGTTGCTGAATATGAAAATATCACTTCAGTCTTCGACAATTAGGCCGCGCGAAAGTCGATTTCTCTCAATGCTCGCATGGGATTTAGCAACCACATGAAAGATTTTCACTACTTTGATAGACATTAATGGTTGATCAAGATTCAGGTCACAAATTTTGGTTCAAAAAGACTTTTGCTGCTTTTTCGATCGAAATTAATTTGTTTTCACGTCAGAACAAACTCAGAGAGTGCTTAAAGGATTATTTCTCTGCAAGGCGTTTTCTTTGTTTAATACCAGTTATAGGCCTCTATAAACTGCAACAACAGCCTTATGCCGTCAAAACAACTAATCTAATGTTATTGAAAATCATTGCATAATGAAAAATGAGAAATTCCTCAACTTTCATTGGCCTTAACTTTACAGGTAACTGCTCTTGTATTCTTTCAGTATGAAAGCCTTAAAAAGTGTTTTAACCTCAGTAATGGTGATCATGATGGTAATAATGTTGGTCATTGTGATGATGGTAATAATGATGATGCTAATGATGGCAATACTTATGATGATGGTAATAATAATGATGGTAATAAAGATGATGATGGTAATAATGATGATGATAGTAATAATGATGATGATGGTAATAATGATAATGATGGTAATAATGATAATAATGATTGCAATAATGATGATGGGAGGTTTGATGATGATTGTGATGTTAATATTGTTAATGATGTAAAAAGGTAAGAAGGGTGATTATAATGGTAATAATAATGATTGTGACAATGATGGTAATAATATAATAATTATTGTAATGGTGATGATAATGGCGATGGTGATGGTGATGATGGTAATAATGATGACAGTGATGATGTTAATAGTAACAGTGATTGTGATAGTAATTATGATGGTGATGATATTGATAATGATGATTATAATGGTAATAATGGTGATGATGGTGGTAAGAATATAACTTCAATAACAATATCAAGGTGATTTCTTGACTAAAACCATCCATGCTTGTCATGTCTCAACCTCAAGTAACCAAAAAAACTGAAAGGAGTCATATTTCTCCTACATTGACCTCATGACCTCATTGTGAAGCATGAAGACCTCTGATCATAATTCAAGTTTTAATGTTGAATCATATTTTAATCTTACCATGTAAATGCATTTTACATTTACATTAATCGTTTAGAAGATATTTTCCTGACACACTGTAAGTTGTTTTAACCAGTTTTGTTGACTTGTTCTTAAGCATCTTCAACAGCAGCTTGGTTTAAGCTATGATGTGAAGAACAAGATACTAAAGGTGCGACAATGAAAATTAATGTGAACAATAAACTTAGTAGATGTGAACAGCCAATTTTTGTAGTAATGTGAAACTGGTATAATGTTTTCTTTGGTTGTTTTTTTAGAAAGATAGTACAGTAACTTTTGAAAGTTTTAAAGAACCAATTTGCACATAGCTTATTTATTTTGTTTTACTTTGTGAATGTTGGTGAAACTAGTTGGATCAGATACATAGACCTATAAATGATGACTTTTGTACAGGGCTTAAATACAGTCCAAAAACAATACTGAATAAAAATGCAGAGGCATGCAAATTACCTGTTAAGAACTAATATTATTATTAGCATTATTTAATTTTAGGTCCTAGTGTTATATTAATGTAAATCATTCTTGTAAACAATATAATTATATAATATTCTTCTCAGAAAAATGGTTAAAACACAGCAATTGACTTTGAAATTATTGTCATGCTCCACATATAGCTGAGAAATGGACGAGGATCTCTGATACCACTCAGCAGGAATATGCCACCAAACACTGTTACCAGGTGCATATTTTTCTGTTATTATTCTATATTGCACGGTCCTTAACCTATCCTGTTCAACCAGAATGACCTGACATGTGTATATTTTCTTGATACTTCTGTTCTACCTAGTACAGTAGTTCAATCAGTTGTCAATTTTATTTTTGACTATTAAGCTTTGAATCTTCTCTGTTGGGAGTTTTAAAGTATTTATATGTTTTGAACATTGGTCTGAATTAATAAATGCAAATTACTGAAGTCAGAAAACATAAGGGTTAGCTTATGTACTTAAATGTGTATACTGTAGTTATTCACTTTTAAGCTGCACCATTTTTTCACATAATTTCTAATACTCTGGAATGCAAAGCCAGGTTGAGTTGGGGGTTACAGTTTAAAACCAAGTTTTACGAAAAAAAACCGAGTGTTTTCCAAAAATAAACTTGACAAAAGTGTGTTCATTGCGTCTCTCTAAATTGGGGGTTATGGCTTAATAGTGTGTGCAGCTTAAAAGTGAATAACTATCATTGGTAAGTCGAACTTTTAAGACATGAAAATTGACCAAAACATTGACCTCAACTTATACATGAGAGACAAAATGTTAAACACCCCACCAGATTACCAGAAAATGTCTAAATTGACTATTAAGCAAAAGGAGTTGACCACAGAACAAAAGGAATCAACTACGATGACAACCTCACTCCTGAACAACGGCAAGCACAGCTGGTTGGCAAGAGTGGAGATGAGGAAGACTTTTTGCATTGGCTTTTGAGCTTTCAAGTCACACATTCCCATTAATTAGACTTCTCAATCAGAAGCCATCAAATATCGATACCTCATCTATGCTCAATTCAATTCGACCTTCAGAACTTTTTGACAATTTTTTCAAATTTGATCAAATTCTCTCCACTGTTTCATCATTTTGTCTCTCAACTGGAGCCTCCAATTCTCCCCCTACCCCATTTCCCTGCTTCCTTTACAAAATTCTGTAAAGAACTGATGTATGAATTACTGTTATTTCAGTCCTTACATCTTGGAAATTTGTGAAAAGTTCAGCACAAGTAAGCATCAGTTGAGAGCTATAGAATAGTCTTAGTCTGTAGGTGTGGGAATACTTTGATTGTTCTTTATATATATGTGAGAGAGTTTACAATTACCATGAATCTCTAAGAATCTACAAATATTTCAAGAAAAGTGACAGATATTGTTTAAAATTTATGTGTCAAACATTTAGCATTTATTTAGTAATGGTACTTTTGAGAGCATTTAAGATAAATTAAATCAAGATGGGTTTATTTCACAACTTTTTTTTATTGTCCTAGCCTTTTTTCAGTTTTTCTTTTTACTCTGACTAAGATTTAGCTTATTGTAAAGCATCTACATTGTAACAAATCATAGTAGAAATGGCCCTAATTTTTTTCAAAAATGAAGTTAGTTTGTTATTTGTTATTGTTAACAGTGGTCTGTTAAACCTGTGAGAATTAGCCCAATTTGTTTTTAAAAACTATATGTATTGACTGTCAAAAGTTTTCCTGTAACCAGTTTGATTAATACAAGTGATAAATAAATTGTTGCACTTTTAAAAAGTTTTAAAATGTTAAAAGTCCCAACGTTTCAATTATTCAAACAGTCTCTTCTTCAGGGAAAGCAAAATTTTAATGGATTTTTTTAAATATTGTTTCTTTCTTTAAAAGTTAAGCTCAAATACTCCCAAGTTAGAAATTTTCCATCTTCCCAGCTTAATGTGTCTGGACAAACACTAACTCCCAGAAGCCTCTAGAAGGCACCATTATCCTCAGCAATTTTCACAATGTCTCAGGTGTCTCAATTCTTTTAAAAAATAGTTAAGCTTAAGTAGCCACGCTTGAAACAATGAATGGGAAATTCTGTTTACTTTGAAATAGTTAAACCTGAGCAGAAGCAAATTAAGATTACTACACACAGTGAGACTGCAAATAGGAAAGTGGAAAACTACATGAAAAGGGTAACCTGAATTTGATTTTCTTAATATATACAATTTAAAGCTATTATGTGTGTCTTAAGGTAGAATTTATGAATGCTTCATTAATTCATTGTTGATAAATTGATTTATAGTTTTATTAGCAGAGCTAGTCAATAAAGTCAAAGTGAGAACAAAATGCAACAATATATTTACTTAGTGATCTCTGTACCTGCCCATACCTTGCATACATGGGAAGCAGAAGCAACAAATAATTGTGGGGGGAGGGGATGCACAGTGGTCAATCACCAAGTTTGATAAACCATATTATTTTTCTCATTGATATATTGAGCGCATAAAATCTGAACATTTTATTCAAAAGTTCTTTGTTAGTCAGAAATTTATTGGGGGGGAGGGGGAAGGGGGGGGGGCAGTTACCTCATCAGCAGAAAAGGAATTTTAATTCATGAGTGTTGACAAGTTTTTTTTAGAGGGAAGGCAAAGTTTAATGTTATAATTAAAAACACAATGCTGCTGATTGTGCTCAATTAGCTGTCATAATATTGAAGGATTCGGCCATTGTAGGAGAGAGAAAGGTTATGTTTCATTTTCAAACATTTTTCCCCACCCAGTACCCTTACCTACCCATAAAAAGTCACTTATGTCTTAGGTTATCTTTGTTTTACCATGTACTGTAGCTTTATAAAAGATTTGCATTTAGGCTAAGTAGGCAAATATTTTGCTGTTCCCATAAACGTCCAAAACAGCTGAAAGTTTGAGAACAAGTATTACATTTCGGAGCAAGTACTGAATCATAATTTGGAACATGTATTACAGTATATTTTGGAAGAGGTATCATACAATTGTTAAGTAGGTAATTGTGCAGTATGTACATTGAAAGATCTGATGACCTGGCCAGCTTAGCAAGTGTGCTTTGTTTTTCATTCTTATTTCTATAGCTTGAAAAACTCGAGAGCACTGTGCCTGATTTGCCTAATCGTCGTAAAGCAAAGCTAGATGCTGTAAGTACATTATGTTCTCTGTTTACTACTGTAATTTATCAGGGAAGTGCACAGTACTTATACTCAGTGAAGTTAGGGAACATTCTGGTAATAATACACTGCACAGAAATATTCTCAAAGGCAAAGTCCCTGTCTGTCTTTGTTACGCACTCTCAAGCATCTTCCAATGTAACATGGGCAATATAAGCAAAAATTATTGTTACTACTATAAATTTCAATCAGAGAAGAGATCATTATCAAAAGGAAGGCAGGGTTGTTTCCCTGATAGTGAACTTGTACAAGCTGCCCAATAATCAATCAAATGTTACATAAAAACCATTGCACAAAGATTAAAAGTTTCTGTATTTTCTTCTAGGAAATGAAGGATTTGGAAGGACGATTAAAATTTCTGGATTCAAAGCTTAAGGTATCAGTTCAGCTGAATTATAGGTACTGTGTCTAATTTGCCCTGGGGAGGGTAGGGAGGGGTTTCTTTGGGGTAAAAAGGAATACGGATACTCAAAAGGAAAAGTAAAAGAAAACTCTAGAAAGTACCAAGGCGTTAAAATTTTTGACCCTTGTAGCATAGATTTTGAAAAAGGTGAGACGAAAAGAAGAATTTGCTCGTTTTTGCTTCCCTGAAGAATATCTTTTTGTGAAAAATTTAAACCCTAAAAACAAAGACCACCATTATCATACAAATATATGGAGTAGCTCCCGCCCAGGGGGGGGGGATTTGTATTGAGTACAGTGAAAGCAGTAGCACAGGAGAAAGTACTCGCATATAGGTAAAAAAGAATGTGAGAGCATTAAAGATAGTGAAAGTAAGAGTGCTACTGATGTATGTGATGGTTATAGTGATAACTAGAGTGATTATGGTGATGATGATTGTGACAGTGATAGCGATAGTAGGGAGTTTATGATATGAGTACACCAACACCGACGACGACGGCAGAAAACAATGGTGAATACAGTAGCTGCGCGTTGGAATGCACTGTGCTGGTCACTTTCACGCTGTTGTCTTAAAAATTACAATGTGAAAAGCTTAGTTTTAAGAGAACGACTTACAGAAATTTTATCAATCTTCATTTACACCTTTATTAAAGCACTATCTCCCTATTTGTTCACAAAACGTAAGTCGGACTAAAGATAAAGCAAAACAGCCATAAGTGATTGAAAAAGGCAAGCAAGAAGTGCACTTTTTGAAAGCTGCCAAAGTCGATATCTTAAACTCCCTAGTGACGTTGGTCGTGAAGGTGATGGAGACAGTGATTACATTACATTCAGTGGTTGATAATAATTACAGGTGTGTTCGTCCTCTGTTTAGGAGGCAGAGTCCCATCAATGGAGAGGAATGTTCAACAAACAGCCGCTTTGGTGAATAATCAGACAACAATCAAAGACAATCAGGCCTTTTTTTACCGCAGACCCCCATAGACCTAATATTCATAAATGGTGACCATTCTAATATTCCTTTGTCTCCATTCAAATTCGCCTGGCCAGCCATCTCTTCTTTCAAGAGAATATGTTACTGAAAACGAGGCAGGCAAGGCTAATTTGAATACAGACAAGTTCGAATGTACAATAGAAGGCACGAATAGACAAGACGATTTACGTATTTTAATTCAAGTCATGGTTTTAGAAATGCTTAGCCAAATTTTTGTTTTTAAAATTTTCACTTTAATCCATGTTTTAATCTTCCAAAATTTCTGTCTACCATCATTGCCTTATTTTGTAACAGTTACAGTATTTGTTTTTAACCTTATCAATGCTTTAATTGTTTATTTTTATCTTTCATGCTGTCGCAGTTTGGTTAAATATCATGCCATCCCCACTACGCCAGCCTTCATATGAAATGTCCAGTTTTAGAGATTTTCAAACTTCTTCTTTCCACTACTTCTGCCACCAAATCATACCGAAATCCATCGTGGGACTGGCGAGACTTTGCTTTACTGCAGAAGCAAACGCATTTGGCTTCTTTCTCTTCTTTTTACTCAACTTATTTTCGACAGAACTAGTTCTTTTGTGCGTGTTTTGGCATTAAAATCATGAAAATCCACACACACTTAAAAAAACGATCTTCACCCTGCTTGTGTAACCATAAGTCGAAAATTAAAATCCAGTTGAGTTCCATTCCATGCACGCTCAGGCGTGGGACTTTGGAATGCTGTTCAACTTTCTATTTCTGAGGAATTTGCCTAAAATAAACATTTTTGAAAACACAAGTTGAAGAAAATTTGTATCGTCCTTCGGGAAACAAGATACTTTTGTTTTCCCTCGAGTCCCGATGTTTTCCTCGACGAATTTTCGAGAAAACGAAATTGTTTCCCTGGGGGACTATACATTTTAAAAGTGTATAAGGTTTACCTTATACGTTACGTACATATTGCTAATATTTGTATTCTCCCTTTTCCTTTACGAAATTATATTCATAGAATTATTGCTGAATATGTCTAGATTGGTTGTTTTGACTAGACCAGTAGTGCAATAAAAACTGTGATCTGTTTGCAATACTAATAATAAAACTCTAAACCGGGTTTGCTCCGTGATCCGAAGTGTTGTCAGTACAAGTGCTGAATGGATGTCACTCGAACAAGAAAATGCCTTCTTGAACAGCTCATTAGCATTCACGTAGATCTAATCTGCACTAAGTAAGTTGGAATTTAGTTTATCCTGTCAAAGTTAGGCACAGAATTGCTAGCAAGAACTGTTTTTAGTGCCACACGTACATACCGGTAATTTTTTTCGGTTTATTATTTTTTGGGGAGCCTGTGTTGCTCAGGGGAATTTATTCTAGTACTCTAATCATATATTTTATTTTATATTTAAAAAAGTATGCTATATTTGCCTTATTCTTTTTATCGTGCTTTGAAATTGTGGTACACTCCTTTTTTGTTAGAACGTCATTGTGAAAATCCGCCAAAATTTAAGAAAAAACCAAGAACACACCTGAGGCAGAGGAAAGGCTGAGAACTTTATTTTTTTTATTACGATTCGGCACAAAATCATGGATTCGACAACTGAAGCGGCGATTGTGCAATATTTTATCTCGGTCCTCTTAAACCCCCAAGCTGTGTCCTAATACACGTTTTTTTTATTAGAACAAGTAGCTTTCGGCCGATGAGGCTTGGCTGTACTCGAACTTTTTGGCGATATCAGCCTCAAATTGTTCTTAAATCGATTAGAAATGTTGCTATGAATTTATCTGTACATCTCAATTATTTGATCAAAATTTTCAGCCTGGTGTTGTTCTTAGGTTGTTCTTAATTTCTGTGCAGACTCGTCCTGGGTGGTCTTATTAAGTTTGTTATAAAAAAGCGTGTAACTTCGCAGAAAATCGGCCTCTCAGCAGTGGTTGCAGCTTCGCTGAGCTGCAGCAGATGAAGCAGACTTTTTTCTCAACTTGATAAACTCCTGTATCTTTGATGAGAATTCGAAAGTACTCTCTTTTTCAACCCTCCTCCCTCCAAAAGAGAAAAAATTTGCCCAGCTACGGTACTGTAATCGATAAAGATGACTCAATACAGCTTTTTTGAAGGCATAAATGTCTTCATGTAATGAAAAGGACTCTGTCACTCATTGACCAATCATTAAACTTTTGTGGCTGGGGCATAAAGGCTAGGACCCTTATTTTTCGCATTCGGAGGAGAGAGCGTAGGTTCTACTTTACTTGAACTGGTCGAACTGGTTGAACTGGTTTTATGAAACGGTTTGCAAATCAGGTTGCGTTACAAAAAAAGCGAGGTGGCCACGCATATGTTGGAAGAGATTGTTTCTGGTTAATTTTACCGATTATTGTAAGTATTAAAAATAAATTTGGAGTTCATGCCTTTCTGTTCGTGCGTAACGCCGACGTTGATTTCTTTATCGGCCGTGGCAGGCTAAATAGTAAACAATTTTAAAATAGTAACCTCAAATCACATTTCATGTCTTGGCTAAAAGCCACCGTTGATTATCAAGTGCAGTCTTTTTTATGTGATTGGCGGGAAGAAACTCACGTAAATTGATCCTGGTACCCAGTGATGTTAAGCACCATTTACTGGTACTCCCGCCAAAAACGATTACAATAAAGTTCGACAAAAATGCACAAAGCTTCAGGCCCGTACTTTAAACCGCTTAAAAATTACGATCAGAAAAGTATGACCGTCTGAGTTCGGCATAACTTCAACTCCAAATCCCTTCAGCTGTTTTTAAATGTCCTTTCAACAATTGTCAGTTTGGAGTATATACATATATACTGTCTTTCTTTATAAGAACCTTTTTATAAGAACGTCAGCCTGAAAATGTAAGAACATGCAAAGAACTTATCGCATACTCGAGGCTGTTTGAGGAATGGCCGAGAACTGTATTTTTTGTTACATGGCGGCACAAAACCGTGAAATCGACAAACAGTCGATGGTGCAACATGTGTTTCCAACTATAGATCGAATAAAATACAACGAAGTTTTACAAGAACATGTACAATTTGTAGGACTCAATTTTCTCTTTAGTCTATCAAGCTTCTTGTACATCAACACCCCCCCCCCCCAAACCGGGGAATAGCTTACAACCTCAATACTCCCTGTATTGGGGTTGAAACTTGTAGGTATGACCGTCTTATTTTTTAGGGGTCAAAATTGTCAGTATGGTATTTTCTAGGGGTTGTTAAAAGAAAACTGTTAAACCACGAGCTAGCTTGGTAATTTTTAGGGTTGAAAAGCGCAAAGCTATTAGACTGCTTGTAGTCCCAAGAAGCAAAGTCCTTTTGCGAACGTCCTATTACCCACGCGCCTTTATTTACTGCATATCACGTTCGACGCAACACGAGGGGACTTAACACCGACCCGCTAGCTACCAAGGGAAAATTTTCAGCTTTCAACTGTTTTTTTAGGGTAATTTCAAAACGGAGAGGTATTGTTTAGGGTAAAAATTTTTTATGCCTTGGTATTTTTTAGGGTATTTTGGGGACTTTTCCGACATACATACCATTTTAACCCCGGAATATCCTCTCCCCCTCCTTCCCAGGCCCAACCATCGAGGCTTGTATGTTTTAAAATACAAACATGCATGTAAGATTATATAAAGAACGTATGAGACTAAAATACTCAAAATATTTAAGAATACTCAGCTTGGCCAAAAATAGTACATTCTTTTATAAAAAAAATGAGTGTATTTGTCCTGTGTATTGCGGGAGAGTACGCCCTTGCCCGGCTAAGTCACGTTCTACAAGGACCTCTCCCGGAACAGTATTGTTTAATAAGCTTTAACAAAATCCATTTCAGAAGTTCCAGACAGAATCAGCTTGATAACAAACATTCTGTTTTTCTAGTTGAAAGCGCACGATTCGAGTTTCAGACAGGCGAGCCTTTGTCTCACCCACTTCCCGAGTACATTTGCGAGTTAATCGAACAAGACAAAAATACCCCGATTATTTCTTGGCTATTTAGGGCACTCGCGACACGGTTCTGGGAGTCGTCAACTAATTCAGGTTTAAATCGATAACACCGATTAATCATCTAATTCTAAGTGGCTTATCTAGATTAAAGCCACTTGGAATCTGCTTCCAAGCAAAGACATACAGTCAACAACAACCTCTAATTAAAAAGCTAAATGAAGAATAACAACTGTTTGGTCAGCTATTTTAAAAACAAAAATATTCGAACTATTAATCGTCAAAAAAATTAACTTCCAAACATTCAAATTCCCGAAAGTTTTAAAATATGCTTAATTTCATGTACTGACTTGATATCACAAGATTTTGAACTGGAAGCCTAGCGAGACCAAGAACCGTTTTAAATAGACTTCCAGGTAGTTTTACAACTCGGGGTTCATCGTCTTCCAATACAATGACAGACTCCTCTAGATCTGCGTTTGTCTCATCTTTCGAATCAAATTCTTTCACTACTTTTTATTAGCCTGTTCGGCATTTCGTAAGCTTGGTGTTGTTTGTTTGTTGATAGTTTTTAAAATGTAATTTTGTATCCATAAATTTTTAAAATGTATCTATGTATTTTTTATTGTCCAAAATTCACTGGTAAAAGGGTCCAAAAAGTTTTTTGTCCGAAATTTCATACACGAAAGTTTAAGGTCGGACTGTTTTCGTAATTAAAGTATTTTAAAACGAGTAAACACCTTCATTACCGACAGCTAGATCTACTAAAAATATGTTTTAAAATTCTTTGGCGTGATTTCTTGTCTTTTTAATCATCAAAATTAGTAATGCTCCACCCTGAATACGTTAATGTCTCCTTTAAATTAAGATACTATATTATAACTTGTTGATTTTCGAGCAAAAAAACTTGGTTTTCAGTCGAACTTCAAGTTTTGAACGGCGTGGGCGAAGCACTCCTAGCCGACATGTTGGCGATTTAACTACTAAAACCAGAGTAAAATCCGATTTAAAAACTGTATTTATTTCATTTTTGTCAAATCGCTTTTTCTCAGACGTTGTTTGAATTTTTTTAGCTCCATGCAAAACTCGAAACCTCCGTTATACAAATTGTCCCTTTTTTCTTCTTAACAATGTTTACAAAACCTTTTGTTGAATTAGAATTTTTACAACTAACTTTATAGCTGAAATGACAAGCACTTTCAGAAGCGTATTTTTGTTGCGGTGGTAATTAGGGGATTGAGTAAAGTAGTTTTAAAAATATAAACAAAGCGACTTTATTACTCAAACTTTTGCAACAGTTGGTTTTTTTTGTTGTCGCAACTGTTCAGCTTTTATCAAAGTCGAACAAACCAAATCATAGTGGAAACGGGTTTTCCAGTGCGTTTGTATTAATGTGCCGCCATATCGACTATGACGTCATCTGAAATTAAGCAATTTCAGTGGTTGACTTTTCGTCCATACGAACCTATTTTCCCGCACATTTTATTATAATATCTTATAAATTATATCATTTACAATTTGCTATTAACAACAACTGCTGTACAAAATAACTTGTAAATCGTCTCTTTATGGGCAATCAACCTCCTTAGATTTCACGTCGCAGATGTTCCTTTAGGGGATTCTCGTTTATCTATTCATAATCATTGTCCTTTGTTTTGTTTTCTTAAACGTCCCAAAAACAACAGTCTTGATAATTTATCTTATTTAAAAAATGTCACGTACTAGCGGCAATGAACGTGCTTATTGGAGACATTTAAGTTTTGTAATGGATATCTGACGGATAACTCTGACTCCTCTGCAAATACCTTAGAATATTTTTATGTTTTCGTTCCTTTGCAAAATATGTTGAAGGTAATACTTTCAAAACCATGGTTCACTGTTTTGTGTTGTTTGAATGTTAATTAGTTTTTGTCTCGCACAGTCTTGATTAACCGATGGATTGGTAAAAGCTCCCAATCAGGACTCCACATACCTTGGTTTTACTAAGTTCAGTTAACCCTTGTCCTGCTAATACGGAACCTTTTACAAAAGCTAAAAAAGTTAACTTTAAAACCTTTGCTTGAAAACCTACAAAGTGACCATTCGTTTTCTTTGTCTTTACGAGTAGATTCTGAAAATGTCCATTGCTTCAACATATTCTGATGTTTGTAATTTTGTTGAGATTATATGACTTGATTTTAAAAAAATAGCAGAATAAGGGTTAATTGGACTATTTCCTTTCCTCCCATAGCCAAACAACATATTTTGCTTAGTGTAAGGCGAAAATAGATATTGATCGACTGGCTGGAACTAAGCAATTGCTAGAATATAACAGAGGACAAGATAAATTGGCATCTAATTTGAATACTTGCAACTTTGGGATCTTATTGTTGTATCTATAAGCAGACCCTTCAAATACTTGCATAAAAATCCTAAAATATAGTTTGGATCAAATGCTAGGAAGACTAAACCCTTCGCGTTGTCCCGGAGGAGTAAATCTATTCTTGTCTTCTTGGCGTCTTGCACGTTCACTCTCGTTTACTCGAAAAATCGTAATTTTTGCCCAATATAATTCAAGTCCCAGTTACTTTGGCCTTTCTTTTCATTTCCTTTAAATTTCGAGTTCTCGGGAGCCACCAGTGACACAATATCTAAAATGTTCACTTTTTGTGGACATACAACATTTTGCAGATCGCCCTCAGATAGCCGTATGCACAGATACAAGGCACAAGGCTCTCTCCTCCAAGGCCTCAAATGAGAACCTATCTGCTCTTTCCACGCTGGCAGTGATCTAGCAAGCTTCTTGAACTCAGTAACAACAACAGTAGCCAGCTTTTAAAATGTTGGAAACCAAAGCACAGCATGCAGCCATCCGGAGATGACGCTGCAATGTGACTTGCTACAACATTCATTCACTTCGCTCCATGTAAGCGTGTCCAGCATCCATCATCCACATTGTTTTAGCTCTGGCATCTGGTATCATCCAGAGCATTAGAGCGATCGGGATCCGACATCCACTGGCAGGAATCCAGAATCAAGCTGCACCTAAAACAAGGAATGCAACCAGCTTCCCCGGAATCTATGATCTAAGCATCCGGCATCCAGAGGGTAGGGATTCGGCGTTCAGAGGGTAGGGATCCGGCATCCAGAGGGTAGGGACTCGGCGTTCAGAGGGTAGGGATCCGGCATCCAGAGGGTAGGGATTCGGCGTTCAGAGGGTAGGGATCCAGCATCCAGAGGGTAGGGACTCGGAATCCACTAGTGTTCTGGGTGCGCTTACATGCGGCGAATTCACTGGAATTTCAAAGGTTTTTGGAACTTGGAATGATGACTTGTGTCAATGAATGGAGTTCATGGTGCTTTTCCAAAGGTCCTAGGCATGTTACACATTGCGATTGTCCTTGCTTTGATATGCCAACCATCCATCGCTCATTAGAATACGCGTAAGATTTGAACACACTGAAAAAGTCTCTAACAATGATTTCCTCAAAGATACACTCTTCACAGTCCACATCCTGTTTAAAGCCACAAGCGTTTGAGAAAAGGAAGAACGAGTTCTTTTTCATGTTAAAAATGTTTACCGAAAGGGCTTTGAAATATAGTAACTTAGAGTCCTGGAAAAAACGTTACATATTCTATGATCTTCAACGATTATTGTTCTAATCTACTAAATGTAAACGTGAACGTAATGATAGATAGATAGATAGATAGATAGATAGATAGATAGATAGATAGATAGATAGATAGATAGATAGATAGATAGA
>JAOBRD020293707.1:0-22399 GCA_027575215.2 Hydrozoanthus sils | reverse complement strand
ATTAGAGATTGCACGTCAACATAAAATTCAATTCACAACTTAACTCACTTTCTTATTGTATCCTCCTCTGTTTTTCTGTTCCTTATCCTTTCCATCGCTCTTTTGAACTCTTTCCTCTCCCCGTCATCACCTCGTCTATTCTCCATATTTCCTTTCTTCAAATGGTGCTGGTGCTTAAGGCCGGTGGGGAGCACCTAAACCTGTGCAAAACACGTTGTAATGAACAATCTGAAAAAAATTATTTTTGTTTCAGCAAGGAATTCAAGTTGCTCTTTCACTATTAATTGTTTTGAAAAGGTTGGAATGCTTGTATTTTTTTCAATAACTTTAAACCCAAACTTCAAATCATCGAACTTGTATGACAAGGATGAACATTTTCTCCATATAAACAACAGCTATCATCGTTCGGATCATGTTTAGCATGCATTACTTCTTCTCTGTGAGTGAAAAAGACCTAAAAAAATTAATAACCCATGTTGTATAATTTGCAAGTTATAGATGGTAAACGCATAAACTTGTTTTGATTATAAATACTATACTTGTATCTTCTTCGTAAGTAAAATCATTTCAACTCACGTACAGCGTCTATCATGATGGCTTAGTAGCCGTGACTGATAAGATGTTCGTGGGGCTATTTAATCTAAAGATGTTTCCCTATATACATTTAATTTCAGCAACATTTTTTAAAAAAATCAAAATTGTTCCTGAAATGATATAACTATTGAAAAAAAGATCAAAGCAGAATTTTTAAAACGTTTTGTTCATGCCCGTGAATAAGGTTCCAACACGTGTATGTATGTAATATCAATTTTTCTGTTCACTGTACAAATCCTATTATGCCACAGCAATGGTGTTTAAACTTTGGTTACATAAAAAATTATAACAATGGTGTTTAATCTTTATAAAGTAATTAAAATTACATAGAAGCTTATGTTCCCATATTAAGTGCTGTGTTGACGTAGTGTAATAACAGGACAGTTTTAGATTTGAAT
Organism: Hydrozoanthus sils; assembly: GCA_027575215.2. Classification (NCBI taxonomy): domain Eukaryota; kingdom Metazoa; phylum Cnidaria; class Anthozoa; order Zoantharia; family Hydrozoanthidae; genus Hydrozoanthus; species Hydrozoanthus sils. The sequence continues at coordinate 21,407 of JAOBRD020293707.1, read as the reverse complement.
AACAACCACGAAACTTTATTTGTACTAGTTGCGTTTAATTGTCCAAACATATGCACACATCTTGCGCCGAAATCAAGCCGAAAAAGACATTTGTCAAAAAAAAAGTTAACACTAGGTAACGTAAACTCACTTTTTAGCGAGAGTTTTAAAACTCTCTACCATAACAATTCAAAAAACATGACAGCATTCGTGAAACATAACATTCCTCGTTTCACTTTTTAATTTTCATATATAATCGATTGTAAGGAAACGATTCCTAATGTATAACATACGTTGTACATATTGAACTTACGTAACTTAATTTATGGTCCGACACGGTCACAGATCTAATTGGTGAAGCATTTTCTTTTCTCATTTCGTTAGAGATTTCATTGAATGTCCCAATATAAACAACATCGTCATCATCCTCAGCTGGCAGAATCTGTTCCAGTGAATAACACGGTGACGCTGCTGGGTATTCAGACTCCGCTTCGTTAAAGATTGGCTGCTCCACTGGTTTGGTTATGGGCATCGGTGACTAGGTCGACGATGGAGGACAGTATGGGAGAACGACCTCCTTCCCTTCTTTCTATTTCATAAGTTCGTTTTCTATTTGGCGTAATCTTTCTCCTTGTTGTCTAACAAGATCTTCCAAGACATGTAATTTCAAGCTGTTCGCTGGACTGTAAAGCAGAAATATAATAGCAAAATGAGACTAGAAAAAAAAAAGTCCGTTGAACGTAATTGGGGGAAAAACATGTTATAACTTACGTTCATAGCCATTTCTTTTTGCTGTGGAGATTTGTTTGTCTTTTTTTTCCCTTCAACTGTTCTGTGCACGGTACACGACCTAAAGTTTTGTTACACATCCTTACTATACAAACAGTAGATATACGAAAGGTATCAACTACAAATTTAGGGTATTGAATTGCCTCTCCAACAACTCTAAGCACAATTTAGATTAACTGTTTGACAAGAAATGTAATAAAAACGGGTATTTCGATGTATTTGGGACAAATGAGTCGAAAGGATTACACGCTTTTAGTATAAGAACCAGTAAATTTGGCCGATGCTCATTGTTCATATTATTTTGGGCAGTTTGAGTCCAAATTTTTCTCATACTGTTCTTATTTCTATAAGCTCCCCCCGTTTGTAAGCCCATCCAAAACCCTAAATGGAGTTATATAAGCCCAGAGGTTAAAAGTGGGATTTTACTTTTTTACTGTATGGAATAATTAGCAAGGTACAGTACTCGGAATAATCAGCAACGAAACAGGCTTTACGTCAATTTATTGCATTCGTTGAGCTTGGTACGTGAGGTTACAGTCAGCGTGAGGTGTGTAGAAATAGAGTGCACCTGAGTGTTTCTCAAAGGTCTTCTATCTACAACGCTACTATTAGCATTACACATAGGTGTTAAAATTAATTTAGCTAAAAGCCAAAGCTTAGCATAAGCTTAGCTTCCCGATCTCCGTTAACTCGTGAGCTCCCGCGAATATAAACAAGGAAAAACTTATTCTATATTTTTTTTTCATGATTACCCTACACGATGAAGTTGATATTAATTAAACCAACACCAAATACCTTTTAAAATCTTTCAGAGTTAGTGAGATCGTGAAAGCCAATTAATGTTTTCTTTGTTAGGCGTGAAAGCTGACTTAAGGTATCCTGAATTTCAGTGGGACCAGAAAGCGCGGCGATAGCTCGATTAACTTTGACTGAGTATTTGGAAATAAAATCGAGGAAGTTACGATAGTGAGATGCTTCGTTCTTGCAAAGTCGTAAATTTTGGTCTGCCAATTTTTGAGGGTGCTATCGATAATCTGCATATCGTCATTTATACTATTCAGTTTTGTAGTCAAACGATCCGTAGTTTTAACGACGTATACTACTTTCCCGTTAATGTTTTCAATAAGGCTCTGAGAAGTCTTTAGACTCGCCGAGATCAATTTAAGCGTGTTCTTAAGATTTGTCTTCCTGTAATTATAAAAATCATCAAGAAACGATTCTTGCACTACACATAGTATTACGTCTCCGTTATGTGTCTTTTTCTTTTCTTGTGTTCATCTCATCATATCGTGTTCTGCTTTTTACATACAAGTTTCTTTCTCGTGGTAGTTACTGTATAGGACACGCAATCACAAAAACAAAAGAGAAATGATATAGTCACAGTTCACTGTTGCTGAAGAACGAGGTACGATCCCAAAAGGAGATAACAGCGTTATGAAATTGAAACGCTAAAACGATAATTGAAAATGACAACGTAATGCGGAAAGAGTGCACGAAGTAGGGCGAAACTCGTCTAGCTGCGAGGATGGAAGATCTTTAGGATTCTCATTAATTTGTTACGGGTCGGTTGTCTTTTTCTTCTATTGCTTTATTCTTGCTTACTTGACTGTGTACATCTCATCATATCGTGTCCTCCTTTTTTCATTTTTGGTAACAACTATATGGTATTTCGTACTTAACAGATGGTGCCAGCTTGACAAACTATCTACGGAAGAGCAGACTTGCAGGCTTTTCATTGTACTGATATTTCATATGCTTTTCCATCACTAAAAGCTTTGTGTTTGCCCACTGACGCTAAAATTGAACCGAAATCTCGTTTCTATGTTTTTCTGATTAAGCTCAATTATCATCACTTCCCATTAAAGATAAGGAAAGGATGGATATAAATTACTGTATAAATATTTCAGAACATAACTGCGTCAACATGCAGCAATTACTAAACTTCAGTCAACAATTTTCCATTAGGGCGGAATCAGCGGACTTCCAAATGACGCACTAAATTGCTAAGTGCTACTTGTTTTGGAACAGATCATTTTCTCCATATGAGTTTCAGCTTTTCCTAGAATATGAAATAATAAACTTTCATTGGTTATACTTGAATATTTATATTACAACTATGCAGACTTTGACTCACTAGGTAAATACTGAACCGATGGTCAGAGTCACGTAAATCGCCTTATCTATCTAACTGCACTTGCAGATTATCTGCTTTTCTATTTTCTATAATTAAGCAATTCTTTATCAAATAAAACGTCAGTTGGAACGACCGGATAACCATGCACGTATTTCGCTAGAGAGGTCATGGCATGAACGCTTCGCCCAAGATTTACATTGCTTAAGAGAATGGTAATAGGCATGTGGACAAACCATTTGAGAAGGTAGTTTTGAAGTTGCCTGATACAATTGTGGAAGATAAGAACCACATTCTAATAAGACTAGAAAGGCCTGGTAAGGAAAAAAGAGGATCGGTAGCTTTATTAGAGTTTCGCATAGAATGTAAAATCTTAATCATAAAGTTATGTTAAGCTTTAGAGCAACAAGACTAGCTCGCGATCTAGTTTTGAAGGTTTAAACTTGAGCAACACATTGACAATTTTTGTTTCTTCGAAAGTAGTTAGCGATCGAGCATTATGAGTAATCGTTAAAGAAGATGGATAAAAAGATAAACGCTTGTCGGTGGCGTCGAAGTTATCATTAGTGTTGGTCATGGTTGAAATGGGTATTTCGTGTAAAAGTAATATAAATATGACTTTAAACTTGATGCACACGTAGCTTTGGTTGGTAGAACAGTCGCGTCTGTGGTCATAAAATAGTCTAGAAAAGGTCAATATAGATTATTAGTTGGGAAATTATGATATACTGTGTTTATTTGTTTATAAGTTACGTTGGTAGTAGAGGTGAAAATTTAGATCTTGTCCCACAAATTCTATGGCTAGCTTGTAGCTTTGATATAATCTTTAGTTTCCTGCATTGGTTAAATGTTTACCGTCCTTAAGTAAATAACGAAAGGGGTCTTGAGAAATGAAAAGGTGTTCAAAAAAACAGGGCCCATGGGAGGGGGCGGAATTGTTGGGTCAGTAATTGGTTTAGACAAGTAACGTTCCTGTGGCATCTAGGGAGTACGGCACAGACAATAACTACCGAAATTTGTATCTCGTGGTTGTATGTAGCTATAAGAGTTTGAATTTGGCAGGCTAATGTTTGTGATTGTAAATATGGATTAGCAATATCGTTTGGTCCTATTTCTAGGATTAATTTAGCTTATATACTGAGAAACAACCTTATACAAAGCAAAAAACTAAAAAACTTCTTCCCAGTCCACCGAATTCCTTTAAATATTGATGCCGCTTAATTAAAAATACTGCACATTCGCAGACGTTTGACCGCGGTGTTGGTTGAATGTAGCTATAAGAGTTTCAATTTGGTAGGCTAATGGTTGTGGTTGTAAGTATGGATTAGCAATATCGTTTGATCCTATTTCTAGGATTAATATCTTACGAATTACGTTCGTTATAGTCTGTGGAACAGTTGGGTGAGTTAGGTGGTCGAGGACGCGGCCGCCATGTCCGTCAATGTGAAGGTGGCAGTTAACCAAGTTAAAGTTGGAGTTAATGCGGCGGTTGTGAGTGTAGAAAGAAGGTCAGTATGAGCCGAACAAAAGAATGGCCTTTTTTGAGTATGTTATCAGTCATTATGGTGTAGTGGCTGGGGAAAGAAAAAGAAAAGGTCTCAGTGAAAAATTAAACTTATTGATGGAAGTTAGCTGAAATTCTTGGTCTAAAATGTTTTCTTCTGGTTCCCAAGTAGAATCTCTAGAATTCCAAAGCTCTGCTTAACTGGTGTTGAGTGAGTCAGTGTTACCTGCCTATAGCCGGACATAAGGCCCATTGTTGAAAAACATTGTGCACCATGGAGTATATCGATGGTACCGTCTACTCTAGGTAATAGAAACGAGTCTAAAACTGTTATAACATTTAATTTCCTGTAGTTAATACAAAAACGATTGCTTCGGTTTTTCTTTTTGAATAAACAACCGGAAAGGACCAGGGACTGGTTGGTGGTTGAACGATGTCCCTATCTAACATGTCTTTGACGTGAATGTGATTGACCTCACGCTGTTTATCGGAGGCTACAAGGTCTAAGCCGAATGGGATGATCCCTTGTGTATAGTATGTTGCACTACTGATGTATGACCTAAGTCATGATTTAACTGCAAAAACATCTGAATGTTTATAAAGTAGTTGTCTTAATTTATGCTGCCGGTCAGCGGTAAGCTGTGTGTTATTTAAAGTCATGTTAACTTTTTCTTATGTTGTACTTGGTCGGTATTTTTTGGTGGATTTCTTAAAATTTTGTTAAGATATTTGGGGCATCCATTTGCCGAAAAAAACCTAGATTAGTATGCATGGGCCATGTAGTAGACCGCGGGGCATGGGTTCATGTCAGGCAGGACGCGGTCCTCACCAGTCGAAAAGGGGACTAGAGTGTCATTAAACGTTAATGTCTTATCTTCAAGACATCAGATGTTAATCAGTTAATTTAACAACCATTTCACTTGAAGTTGTCATATTAAGCAACGAACATTTTGTTTCAGAGAAAAAAAAATAGTACTACTAAAATAGTGAATAGTTGAGTGGGGTTGTCAAACCCTGCATTCTACAATAGAGGAATCGGAGGTGGAGGAGCTCTTCCTCAAATCCCAACCAACTCGCTAAGTTGAAAACTTCAATTAGTAGATAGCATTTTTGGTTGTTTTTCTTAACATAAAATTCACAACTTAAACTAACCTTCTTATTACATCTTAATTCTTTGTTCTTTCTCAATTTTTTTTTACCTTTCTAAACTTCCTCCTCTCATTTCCTTCATTCTCCCTTCTTCCCTCCATCGTGTTTCTCTCGAAACGAATCTAGTGTTAGTGAGTTGTGAAGTAACTTTTAACCTCGATCCAAGGGTGTGCACTGGTGTGTTAAGACCCTAGTACCCGTGCGGCTTCGATCCAGCTATCTAGTACACTTTAGCACTTACACCCCTCCCACCCCGCTTTGTAGTCCACTCTAGTACCCACGCCTCCTCATCCCGTTATCTAGTACCCATGCCCCTCTCCTGATGTCTAGAGGAGAATTTAAGAAAGAATTTAACTCTTGCAAAAGCAATTCTACTTCATCTTATTCAAGGGTACGTTGACTACGGAAGTGATTCCCTCCACAAGTGGTCTCAGGCGTAGCAGGGAACGAGAAGGATGCTATGAATAAGCCACAGGCAAAATTTACTATGTTTCGTCTTATACTGTGATGAAACTTCAACTTCGAAATCCGTTGGACATCCCATGAGAAAACTATGACATGACCTCGGAATATTTGAACGAAATCAAAACTCTCTGACGGAAATAAACACTCCAGAAGCTCCTAGTTAGGATTTTATTTTACGTGCTACCATATAAGTTTTAAATTGTTGTGCGTCATATGTATAGATTAATAGTGATAAATAATTCGTTTTGATTAAATATTGTAAACGTAATAGACAACTGTTTGAATACTGATAAATTCAAAATCGAGTACTTTTTATAGTTTAACAAATTTTTTAAACAACTGAAAATATTTGTCTATTTGTATCGACGTACATTAACCTCTAAAATTGAACAGTTCAGTGTTAAATACTGTTGAAAATCGTCTATAAGGTTTGATAGAAATAAAAACTTTGAACGATTTTTTCCTTTAATCTTGATCATCAGGTTTGAAGGTTTGAATTCAATCACTTTACCATTAGTATTGTAATGAGCTTGAAAACGATTGAGTTTACATTATTACCAATGTACACAATTGAACAAACAACACAGCATTTTTTATTTCGCAATACTTTTATTTTTCATTGATTTTTACAACATTTTTCTTCATACCCCACCTGCAAGAGAACAAATTCTTTACTACTGGTTGAAAGGGTGTTTGTAAATAAGTGACATGAATAATAAAAGCTTTGTAGCAGTGTTTATTTTAGATGAATTTTGAGCTAGAGCAGCTAATAAATGCATGATAAAACATGTTTTTAGAACTTTCGCAATTGGTAATTTTTCCCGCCTTTTCTCCTAGTAGTGTGATCTAATAAGATTTGGAGAGCACGCATACACCAACACCAACCGTTTTAGTAGTTTGAATATACTTATATTGTTTGGCGTTGTCCACATCCCGGTTAATGTGTTCTGTCAACCTAAAGTGGTAAATTAGATGTTATTCAATTAACAACCATTTCACTTGAATTTGACGTATTAAACAATGAACGTTTTGTTTCGGAGAAAAAAAAAACTAGAACTTACATCAATGCTACTCTCGGTAGCAGAGTAAATAATTCAACGGTGTCGTCGAGACCCTGCATTCTCAAGTAGAGGAATTGGAGGTGAATGATTTCCTCCTCTAATCCAAACCACCTTGCTAAGATTAAAACCTCGATTAATAGATAGTATTTTTGGTTATTTTTCTTTGCTCATAAATTCACAACTTAACTCACCTTCTCATAACATCTTCATTCTCTCTCCTTTCTCTTATTTTTTTCATTGCTTTTCTAAACTCCCTCTAATTTTCTTCATTCTCCAATCTTCCTTCCATCATGTTTCTCTCGAAATGAATCTAGTGTTAGTGAGTTGTGAATTAATTTACAACCTCGATCCAAGAGAGCACACTTGTGGTTAAGATCCTAGTACCCATGCCCCTCCCATCCAGCTATCTAGTAGACTTTAGTACTCGCACCCCTCTATCTAGTCCACTTAAGATGGTAAACAAAATAAGGAAACAAAGTTTATAACGAAATTGATGGAAGTTTTAATTTAAGGATAATAAAACGAAATATTTGAAAAGCTTAAAGATATATGCACCGTAACAGTATATCCGCATGGCTGAAACATTTTGTGTGGCGTTTTGTGTCTTAACATTTCCCCCTGTTCAAATGAAAATACATCCTCGTATTGTCTCGGAGTATTTCAACGAAACCAACGCCTTACGTGTGACAAAGGTTTATTGACTTGAGAGCTCCCTTATTCCTTTCTTTGCTATCTCTGTGTTTCTCTCTAAGATTACACGCTGTTAAATAACTAACCTTTAATATTAATCACGAAAAGAGAAAGAGAATGGGAACCTAAAATAATATGGAAGTTAACTTTAGAATGCTTTAACTAATACAAAGAATGATCAGGCCCTAATTATTAAGTACTAAGGAGTACAAGTGAAGATAAAGACTTCACCAAGGAAAAACTAGATAAACTTAAGGTCAGTGTCAAGCGTTTGGATAAACAAGTTTAAACTACGACAAAATAGACGATTTACAGTGATTGGTTAATTCGCAGCGTGGTGTGGAGTACAGATTACTGCAAGTTAAAATGTAAACTAATATTTGGTTGTTTTAAAACTAGCCATTACAGTGTTCTTTATTTATAAAACAACTCGGCGAATGTTAGATAAAAACGAAACCTTAAATAGTAAGTTACATGTATAAATGGTAGAATACACTAACGAATAGGATCGAGAGAGGTCAACCGTGGAACTGTCCGCACTTCTCCATCAGTTCATAGAAAGGGTTCGACTTACACCGTTCCAATTCTATACTGGAGATGGGGAATAGCAAATGGTAGAAGACACAGCAAGCGATCATAAGTTTTACCTTGATCTTATTCGTAGGCTTGCTGCTAGTAGGTTCTGTACTAAAACATATTATTTCTTCGGTGCTTCAGACAAATTTAGCTGTAAAAGGGTGAACAAGAAATGTAATGAAATAGACAAAGACAAACATTTGAGTGTGCTGTTTTCGAAACAAAGTTCTTGCGGCTTTCGTTTCATTGGAAAGAACATGTATTCATACAGTCAGGTCCATGAAGGACTTTCTTATTTTTATCTTAAGCGGAAAGTTTTAGCGGACGGGATAACCACGTTACCACTCGAAATATAAAGTTCTTTACTCATTGTTAATAGATTAATTCAAGTTGACATAAAGTGTAACTAAAGTTGTTCTGTACTTAAAAAAAAAACTCTGCAAATAAAAAATGGGATGTGAAATCAACATGACTCAACTTTATTTCAACAACGTCGTATCTTTTAATTAAATGAGAGCCGCTTCTCTAAAGTTAAATTAAGAAAACAATGGCCTTTTATTTAACTATCTCATTCACTAAGCTACATCATATACAAGATTGTACTTTTTTTTCGCATGCTCAAAACTTAGTAAAGTTAACTTGTTTCCCGCTGAAAGTTTGGTTGAAATGTTTTCCCGATCCCAACTTAGTAAAAGCTATACAGATCCAAGTTCTGTGAAAAACTAAACAGCTAAAACTTACTTGAGTTATTAAAACTTATAAATCTGTTATCGTGTTCAAAGAAATTATTTCCTACTTCCACACAACACACTGTTTGAAGTGAATGATCGTTCCTTTTGGAAACATGGTGGCTCCCAAAGGAGCAGTCTTTTTCCTGGGCAATTAATCACCCAGATCAAAAGATCGGTAGGTTCTATTAAACAGTTCGTAAAGAAAGTCTTGAAGTAACTTGATATGCTCTTGGTCATTGCTAGCGACCCTTTCCAGAGCCTAAATCTTCAGCACCAGCAGCCGCTTGCTGTGGAGCAACATGGTTGTTGGGGCCTTCAGCCAAAACTGTTGGTCAACGACCACTTGCACAAAGACCGGTCTTTGGGGGAGTGGCCCGTTGACTAAGGAATTTGGCGGGAGCTCTAATTCCGCCTCGGCTTCTCTGAAACACATTTCAAGGTTGCTTTCCGAATCCATGGCTTTCCCTTCGAAATAAATTCAAATGACCAACGATTTATCAGTTGAAATGAATGAGTTTTCCAAACAAAATAATTTTCTTTTGTGCGTCAATTTTGCTCCCGAGTCCCCCGTAATCTAGGTACGGCGGGTTGAGGTTTGAGAGACAGAACTTAATGTCCATTTTGTGAACTTGGTGCTTGCTACTTTATAAAGTCCTCTGTAACAATTAAGTAGGTTTCTCGTTACAAAATAAAATGTCCCTTTTTTACCAACAATTTTGTCCAACAATATTGCCCCTCTTTCAACACTTCTGTCCATTTTAGAATGAAAAAATTCCCTTTAGAAATAAAAATGTCCCTTTTAAAAGCATAAATCACTCCAAAAACTAAAATATTTATTGCACTGTTTTACAACGTGGTTGAGAGACGATGGACCTTTATTAGACTTTGCTATGACGTTTGTAGGTGTCGTACTTTTCTTCCACCACGTCGCCTAGACGGAACTGGGGAAGACCGGGGCCATAGGGGCAGACCTTGATTGTCATTCTGCCAACAGTATGGAGTGTTTGCCGCTTCCGCTTGGAAAGCCTCTTTGGGAAGTGCCAGAATGGCATTGGCAGTAATGCCCATCGCCGCGTCTTCGGGGGCCAGTTTTTTTCCGTATAAAGGGTTGTTTTGGATCCCATTTATTTCAATAATCATATTTACTGTTGTGAAATCTGTTAAGATAATATGTAAGTCCTCTTTGAGCTACCAGGCTGAAGTTAGCACCACGTTCAGCACTGCGTTCAGCGGTTAGTTTCTTGTCAAGAGTTCGATAAAGTTTATCCAAAGCTTTTAGCGCACTGTCTTGTTGAATGTTGAGGTGGTCTTTCAAGTGACTGATGATAAAACTCTAACAGGTTTTGATCCAAATATGGTGACCAACTCTGGCAATCGTCCATAGGAATATATGCTCGAGGATATGCAAGTCTTTGGATTGCAGACCCGGAGAACCCCAGTAACTCAGTATTAGTAACTGTTGTTAGTACATTAGATGGACAGAAAACAGAGGTGTCATCTTTAAAGCACTTATTAAGCGCTTCTACAGCAATTAGTTTTTTTAACTTTTTGCATGTAATTAGTACGTTTTGTGTTACTGGAACAGCATCAAAATTCTGTGCCGTGTTAGCGTGAGTAAAGATTAGCACATGTAGTGTTAGATTGAAAATCTTCATTATAGAATTATCGATATTACGCGTACTGGAAATCATTGTTTTTTCTGTGTAAATCATAAAGAATTCAAAGTTAATTCATGGAAATGTTTAAAATTAGTCAATAGCCTCTAACGTTATGATCTGTTTATTTTCTATATTTTTTATTTTTGTGTGGACATAGTCTGTATAGTTGTCAGCAGCGTCGTGAAAACGGTAATAACGTAATTTAGGAATTAGATTATGAAGAGATATAGGGTATTTTATTAAATAATTATACACAAATTTGTCAGGAAAGTTAAACTGCCTTACTAATTCAAGGTAAATACTTAGTTTACCGGTCGCAAAAAATTCGGTCCAGTCTGAAAAAGTGTTAAATAATTTGTACAGGTCCTGTTCCGTCGTGTCAATGTTAACTGGAATACGTCCACAGTCCCTAAAGTATATTTGTCTATAAAAAATGTCATTGAAAGGAGACGCGTGTTAACGGTATTTTGTCTTCGTTAACTGGGAATGATCAACTAGTTGTTGATCTGGAAATACTTGAAATATGGACGGCTCTGTCCTGAATAATAAGGCGCAAACGAATGCTGAAGAGGGTAGATTTGTACTCGGGATTACCAAGTAAACCCTAATCTGGAAGAACACCAGAGGATTGTCCAACAAATTTCCTTAATTCCTGATTAAGTACTTCAGAAGTCAAGTTACAAGTTTCTAGGAACTTTCAAATCCATATCCAATTTAAATCTAAGGCCAAATCCCCTAGCTACTGCACCTATATTTATAGTCGTAGCGGGTCGGATAAAACCCGCTGTTTAAAACAGGTCTTTGTAATGCTATGTGAACACAAATTCTTGCGTCAGCTTCTTTGTGAAAAGATTGACAGTAGCGTTGTTCTAGACTATTTAAATAGCGTTGCTCTCCTATTTACGGATACTTATTACATGAGGAGTGGAACGAGTATAATCTTACTTGAAACTCCGGAAATACATATTAATTCTAACTGAAAATTTTCTTTTATATCTTCTTAATAATTAACGTTCACTTATCAGTAACTGCGTTGTCAGTACTAAGGATTACTCTAAATGAATAACAATCTTAACTTTATTCACTTACTCAGACGTATTCTAACTTTAACGGGCTAAATTTTGAAACGTGCGATTAACCTGTTAGAAAATATCCTAGTGACTTACACATTCTATGTCGCTTTGTGCCTTTAAAATATCTGCGTAGTTTAGAACATTTTAACGTTGACATTTGTGTCATAACATTTCCCTCTGATCAAATGAAAACACGTCCTCGTATTTTTTAAGTTTTAAAACGAAAATGCCAAGTGGAAAAAAAACCCCGATAATAGTCGCAATGCTAAAACACTTACTTTGAGATAATAAACCGTTGAAGTTCACTACAATGACATAGATAAATAGATGTATATTTTTTTATGTTTGTTTTGTATAACTTTTTTTTCTTTCTGTGGTCTATGCTCCCTTATTGTTACCTCATCAAGGTTCTTGGGTTGCCCCGTTCATCCAAGGGTGCGGCCAAACCCTCGCCAACTCTTGAGCCAACAACCGTAGGCTTTTGCTTTGTGAAGAATCGTCGGGCTGTCATCACTCAGCTGGTCAAAACGAGGGCACCCCATTTGTTCTAGGTCTAACAGCGAGGCTTGTGGCAGGTGTCACTGACAGTTTCTCATTGGAGTTCTGTCTTTTGCGAAAAACACCTCTCTTAGGTGTCTCTCTTATAGTATCCAAGGCTCTTGCGATCTTGCATGTCCTCCAAGCCGATTTACTAATGCTTACCTAGGGCCTTCCTCCCCATTCAAAGGACGAATAACCATGAATCTTTTGTTGGAAGCGATAGGCTCTGGGGGCATTCAGCGGATGCTGCTCCAGGAACTCTGTGTCAAAGACCAGTGTACCATGAAAATCGACCTCCTCGCAAGACAAAGCGATCGCTTTAATGTGTAAATATTCTCCCTGACGGTAGGAGAAGCCACAGTATAGGGTTACCTTGACTGCGGCAATTGTAATTGTGAACATGTTAATGATCATTAAGCTCAGTGGTGAGGACTGCATATGTGCTCGGATGAGACGGTAGAGAATGGGAACATGGAATAGTATTTATACTCTTTTTCATGTGCTTTTGTCAGCTTTTCTTAAACTTTTGGAATCCGTACTAACTTTGTAATCTCTTAACGTAGGTTTATCTGTAACTTTCGAATTTTTCCTTTCTCTGTGTTGTGATTTATGCAAATATGTTATGTTTGGTCTAGTTTCTTTGGATTTCTTTAAGTTTGCGCTATTGACGCAATCGCTTAGATTGTATTTGCTTATGATGCTTAAATGTTTTAGTTCGTTTTGCTGTACTTGAGAATGTTTTTGGCTTTCGTTGCTTTTCGTTTCGTTAATTGAACTTGTGATAGGTAAAGCGACTTTCCTATCTTGGAACGTTGTATGGGGAATCAACTCAAGGTAGAACACGACTCAGTGAATGGCCTCAGTTCTTTATTCGTTGATCTCCGTAGTGCATACACTCTGCGTACTAGCGAGACACTGCTCATAATTCCCCATTCTATTATTTCCGAGCTGTTTTTATGTGCTATACTTGTACTGATATATGTTAATTCCTTTGTTCCCTAATCCGTACTTTGGCCAGAGACGTGGCCGAACAATTGTGCATTTTTCACGTAAACTAGATGTATTAACTTTGTGGAGATCAACATTCTCAGAAACTTGGGACAACACAAGTCCTTTGGTATCAAAACATCAGTCAGAGTTTTTCAGAAATTTCAAGAAATTCATACTAAAAGTTTTCCCTTAATTAGAATTAGCTGATGCAATATTTTTGCGACTTTTCCGCGCCAGCACCTGAACAATGAAACTGGGGCTAAAACGGACTGTTTTTTGAGAATTTGTGTTGCCCCTAGCTCTGTTGGCAGTAGCACCAATTGAGGTGTTTCACTACGAAAGGTATGACTTGGCATGTTTCTTCATTTTCTTATTTCAAATTCATAAATTTCAGATGTCCTAAGTTTGTACGCTCACGGTCTCCCAGGTAATACTATTTAACTACTAAAAGGATATGTTTTGTCTCCCTTAGAATCACATAATACTTTCACGAAAAGGGGTTATTTCGAAACTGATTTTAGTTGAGTGCGCAAGAGAATTTTATCTTCCATTAATTTTTGCTTCGTCTTTTTCCTAAACCCTCTGATATTTTAGTCACGCGCAAAGTCCAATTTCTATTATTTCATGACCTAAGCCTTATTGTTCCGATGCACGTGGCCAATTTTCGAGCGAATCGCTTTATTGTTCTAGCGCAACCATAGTTTCGTGTTATTTCTTGTGATTCTTAGAGAAAATATATTTTGACCTAAAACTTAGCTGAATTTGTGTTACACATCACTTGTATCGGCTTTTAAATTATCTTGAATTTTGTGTTGTATTCACAGTTTCAAAAATTCTAGTTCCTCTGTTGAGTGTTCGCTAGACGCGGTTGATTGACTAGAGCTGCTTTCACTCTGTTTAACAGGTTTTGACTCGAATATTTTGTGGCATTTTTGTTGAAAAAATTCTTTGTTCGTGTCCAAAAAACTTCCTTAGTTTTAGTTTGTATGTTGACTTTGAACATGATGCACACGTAGCGTAGCTTTGGTTGGTCGAACAGTCGAGTCTATGGTCATAAAATAGTATAGAAAAGGTCAATGTAGATTATAAGTTAAGAAATTATGATAAATTGGGTTTATTTGTATATAAGTTACATTAGTAGTAGAGCCAACAAGGCATGCACCCTCAAATATTTTTGCGGTCAAATTTCGTGTCGTTAGAGAGAACATGTACACCTACGAACAAACTCGCAATTGATGTTCTTACTTTTATCCTAAGTGGAAAGTGTTAGCGGACGGTATTGCCACGTTACCACTCGATATATAAAGTTCTTTACTCATCGTAAATAGTTTAATTCAAGTTGACGTAAAGTGTTGCGCTATCAAAAAGAAACTCTGCAAATAAAAAAATGACGTTATCAAAGAAAACAATGCTCTTTTATTTAACTAAGTATCTCATTTTTTAGCTACATCACGTGAGGGATTATACTTTTTTCGCGCGCTCAAAGCTTTGTTAAAATGTTTTCCCGATCCAAGTTTTTTTCCGATGAAACACAACGTACCTGGAATAGAGTTTGTAAAAGACATTCCCGCTGACCTGGAGGATGATTGGTACCTAGACCCAATGTTAAACAACTTAGTCGTACTTGACGACCAGATGGCGGAAACATCTAGCGATAAAAGATTCCTTAAGTTATTCACCAAAGGATCTCACCACCGGGAATTGAGTGTTTTACTTTTGACCCAGAACCTATTCAATCAATCAAAAATTAACCGCGGGTTGAGCTTAAATATCTTATTCGCCACTTTAGAAACGAAAATGAGACTGGGACCGAGTTTGTACCGCAATTGCTCATGGGATTATTAGGGGGGACAGCTTCGCCATTTGCTTTTATATCTCAAAGTAAAAAGAAGTGCAAATTCAATTGTTATGTCCCAAATTGTTCTGTGAGCCACAAGAATAAGACAAATGACACCCAGTGTTACCGTATTCCAAGTGACAAAAACCTGCGGCGCGATTACCAAGTTCTTTCAAAGAACGACAACTTGAAAATCGATTCAAACAACACCAGAATATGCTCGCATCATTGGGAAGGTGGAAAGAAGTCGATCCGAAACCATTTGCCTTCGATATTCCCATGAACAGTCCCAGTAACTCCAAGAAAAGAAATAAAGAGACAAGGTTACGAGGAAGTAATTTCGTCCAAAAGAAAACGTTCAAGACCGAAGGCAACATTTGACGAGTCCGATTCGAACTCAATTGTTGTCGATATTTTGCCTCAACGGAAGCTTGATTTAGTTGAAGAAACTGAATCATTGAATTACAGTAGCAATTTAGAAGCAAAATTAAAAAAGCTACAAGATGAAAATTTTGCTATCTCTGAGGAGATACAGAAGCTGAAAGAAGAAAATAAGGCTGTCGCCACAGAGCACCAACAGTTGGAGAATTCGAAGATATCAACTAATACAGAATTAGAAAAAGTAAGGAAAGAGAACATGAAATCAGCTGAACCTGAGAAAGCAAGAAAGGAAATAAAACTCTAAATCTTCAGATAAAAAAACTGGCGCTTTGACATTGAAAAATTCGAAAAAAGTGACTAGGATGTCGAATTTTACCTGTAGAAATCTTAACCTTAACTTTCCAGGCGTTTTCTTGTTTTTTGAAGAAAACCTGTTCACACCAACAACAACACGTTCGAAAGAGTGAAGGCCGACGCGAACCGCAAATTCATTTCGAGATAAAAAAAATAGAAAGCTCTAAAAAAAAATAGAAACGAGCAACAAGAACAACTACACAAGATGTATCCCCAGGCAAAAAAATTTAGCTTATATACTGAGAAATAACCTTATACAAAGCAAAAAACTAAAAAACTTCTTCCCAGTCCACCGAATTCCTTTAAATATTGATGCCGCATAATTAAAAATACTGCACATTCGCAGACGTTTGACCGCGGTGTTGGTTGAATGTAGCTATAAGAGTTTCAATTTGGTAGGCTTATGGTTGTGGTTCTAAATATGGATTAGCAGTATCGTTTGATCCTGTTTCTAGGATTAATATCTTATGATTTACGTTCGTTGTCTGTCGAACAGTTGGGTGAGTTAGGTGGTCAAGGACGCAGCCGCCACGTCCGTCAATGTGAAGATGGTAGTTAGCCAAGTTAAGGTTGGAGTTAATGCGGCGATTGTGAGTGTAGAGTGAAGGTCAGTAGGCGCCGAACAAAAAAATGGCCTCTTTTGAGTATATTATCAGTCATTTGGTGTAGTGGCTGAGGAAAGAAAAAGAAAAGGCTCAGTGAAAAATTAAACTTATTGATGGAAGTTAGCTGAAATTCTTGGTCTAAAATGTTTTCTTCTGGTTCCCAAGTAGAATCTCTAGAATCCCAAAGCCCTGCTTGACCCGTGCTGAGTCAGTATTACCTGCCAATAACCGGACATAAGGCCCATTGTTGAAAAATATTGTGCACCCTGAAGTATATTAATGGTACCGTCTACTCTAGGTAATAGAAACGAGTCTAAAACTGTTTTAGCATTTGGGCTACAAGGTCTAAGCCGAATAGGATGATCCTATGTCTATAGTATGCTGCACTCCTGACGTACGACCTACGTCATGATTTGATTGTGCAAAAAAATCTGAATGATCATCAAAGTAGTTGTCTTAATTTATGCTTCCGATCAGCGGTAAGCTGTGTGTTATTTAAAGTTATGTTAACTTTTTCCTTAGGTTGTAATTGGTCAGTATTTTTTGGTGGATCGTCTTAAAATTTTGTTAAGATATTTGGGTCATCTATTTGCGAAAAAGAACCTAGAATTGTATGCATGTAAATTTTGATTGGATTAGGACTAGGGCTGTATACTCAAATAAGTATTATGTGTTTTACAGAGACACAAACGAGCTCGGCTGCTCCGCAAATAAGCCAGTTCGACATTTCAGAAACACGTGCGTGAGTCGGGATAAAATGTAAAATTCATGAAACTTAAACAAAGGAACGCAATGAAGCGTGATGGGAACTCATTATTATTCCTTTCGTTTGATGAATATTTCATTTTATCCCGACGCGCGCTTGTGTTTCTGAGAGTCCGAACTGGCTTATACCGTAATGTTCTGCAGGGGTTTGCTTTGGTTCTAATAACCCTGTAGTACCTGATGGTATGTCATGGCTTTACCTAGCTGGTATTATAGTTTCTGAAAGTGCACTTTTAGTTATGCTAGAGGCAGCATGGGCCATGTAGTCAGGCGGGACGCGGTCCTTACCCAACGAAAAGGGGACAAGGGTGTCGTTAAACGTTAACGTCTTATCTATAAGATATTAGGTGTTATTCAATTAAATTCACAACCATTTCACTTGAAGTTGCCGTATGAAGCAACGAACGTTTTGTTTCGAACAAAAAAAAAACTAGTACTTACAGTTACTCTCGGTAGCAGAGTGAATAGTTTAGTGGGTTGTTGAAACCCTGCATTCTACAATAGAGGAATCGGAGGTGGAGAAGCTCTTCCTCAAATCCCAACCAACTCGCTAAGTTGAAAACTTCAATTAGTAGATAGCATTTTTGGTTATTTTTCTTAACATAAAATTCACAACTTAACTCAGCATCTTATTACATCTTCATTCTTTATCCTTTCTCTAATTTTTTTTCATTGCCTTTCTAAACTCCCTTCTCTCATTTTCTTCATTCTCCCTTTTTCCGTCCATCGTGTTTCTCTCGAAATGAATCTAGTGTTAGTGAGTTGAAGTAATTTTTAACCTCGATCCAAGGGAGCGCACTGGTACGTTAAGACTCTAGTACCCATGCCTCTTCTATCCAGCTATCTAGCAGACTTTAGTACTCGCATCCCTCCCACCCTGCTGTGTAGTCCACTCTAGCACCCATGCCCCTCTCATCCTTATGTCTAGAGGAGACTTTAAAAAAGAATTTAACTCTTGCAAAAGTAATTCTACTTCATCTTACTCAAGGGTACGCAGACTAAGGAAGTGATTCCTTCCACAAGTGGTCTCAGGCGTTACTAAGGCTCGTCTTATACTGTGATGAAATTTCAACTTCAAAATGTGTTGGGCATCCCACGAGAGAACTATGACACAACCTCAGAGCAATCGAACCAAATCAAAACTCTTTGATAACGGAGATAAACACTCCAGAAACTCCTAGTTAGGGTTTTATTTTACGTGCTACCATATAAGTTTTAAATTTTTATGTGATATGTATGTAGATTAATAGTGATAAATAATTCGTTTTGATTAAATATTGTAAACGTAATAGACAGCTGTTTGAATAATGATAAATTCAAAATCGAGTACTTTTTATTGCTTAACAAATTTTTTAAACAACTGAAAATATTTGTCTATTTGTATCGACCAACATTTCCAGAGTCACTAAAGTATATTTTTCTATGAAAAAAGGAATTGAAAGGAGACGTGTATAAGTCCGTTATCTCATTGAAAGTGTAAGAAAACTGGTTCTTTACAAAATAAAAAGTTACTAGATTTCTTCGGAATAAATTCTTTAGCTGTACCATGGTTCTATAACACAAAAGGAACAAATAATTAGAAATGTTTTTTGAACTTTTACAATTATTGTTTGATTTTTGCTGATTTTCATGTGTTACTCTTCCTTTTATGGACCCTTTTAATCTCTTCTAAAAGGTGTTCGTCAATAACGTTTTCTTCATATATTGAATGGAGAAAGTTTAATAAAGTTTTTCTTGCTATACCATAAAAGTCGAAATAAAGTAGTTTTTCGTTCGTTTGACCAACAAAAACAAAAGAACCCTATAGAGACAATAAAGAGAAAGTTTTTGAAAACACGTGGACAAAATCAAGATCAGCGTCTGCTTTCTATTCTCGTACCATTGAGCAAATTTCGTGACAAACTGTTCTAGAATTAATGTATATAAAGTTACGAAAATGCTAGTTTTGCTACTGATCAAAGTTTAACTCTCCAAATATATATAAACACTGCTTCCTATCTCTAAAGAATTTTTGTTTATTTATCACCAGAAGAAAACGTATGCGATGCGGTATGGTTTCTGTGTCTTATCTTGAAGTCGTTTTCTGTTAGACCAATGTATGTTTCAGTAGTGTTATTGCCCTGACGTGTGACGGTGGCTTGTTAAATAACTGATGATTGTAGGCAGTTTCCGTTGAGTGGGCATGTGTTTTTCTGTCTGCAGTTACATATTTTGTTGTCTACTGAGTTATTTGCGGTGTTGGAGAGCTCAGATGAGTTTAAAATCCGCGTGTTGTGGTTGTCGATAATCTGTTTAGTGTTGTTCATGCAGCCGTAACTAATCTTGACGTTGTTGCGGTTAAATATTTTTCTAAGTTTGTGGTGTTTAGGGAAGTGTTTGTCTATAAGTGCAAGGAATCTGGCCTATGTTGGTGTTGATATTTTTCCTAAATGGAGGATTGTACCAGAGAATGTTGTTTCGTCTGTTTTTTCGTCTTGTATTTGTATTAGGTTCATAGTTCAGAGTGTACTTGTATCCACTTTCGTCGAGTGCTTTTTGATATGAAGGGGCGGCTTGTCAAAATGATTTTTTGTCAGATGATAGGACTGAAAGTCGTTTGTTGATGCCGGCGGATATGTTCTTAAGCAATACTAGGGGGATGGTTACTCTCACAGTGGACGTACAGGAGTGTGGCGTTAGGCTTTGTGAAGGGCTCGTGGGTACTTTGGCTTAGATTCAAGGTCACGTCCAGGAAGTTAACGGTTCGTTTGTTTGCTTCGATGGTGATCCTAAGACCGTTGTTGTTGAATATGTGGCAAATTTCATTTTTTATGTCTGTGTCTCTCGGTGATGCATTAGTAGCTGCTAGTCCGTCGTCTCGGTAAGGTCCTTAGTTAATGCCTAGGTACTGTAACTGGGAAAGAAGGAGTTTCCTACTAACTCGCATGTCTCAGCACCGTCGTAGCTGCCTATCGTAACGTCAAAAGTTGTTTCGCCTTTCTTTTGCCAAGGTTGCCGTTTGTGTATAAAATGGAGTTTTTAGCATGTATTATGTTTCGTTCGTCATTTGCGATGTTGTCATAAGATGAAGCAAAGTCGCGTGCTTTGTTTAGAATGTCTTGGCTGATGGAGGGGTAGAATTCTACAATGTCGAAACATGAAATTATGCTGTTTTTTTATTTTCAACTGCATTAAACCACTCTATCACAGATTTCATGTTCTTCCATTGATTAAACTTGGTTGCTCTCGAGATTTTGTTGTTGACTCTGTCGAGGATGTCTTTGCCGATTTTGCCTATCTCTGATTTGTTGGGGTGATAAGTTGGCAGGTAGGTTTATTGGTGAAGTTGGATTTGTGGTCTTGGTACACCAAAAGTTACAATTGCTAGATTTGAGTTCAATGTTTTCTTCGCGTCTACGTAAGATAATGAAACGAGTTGTCAAATGTTTTCGAACGACACCCAACCGCTTACAAGATATAAATTCAACAGGATCACAAGAGAGCTCGTCAGAGAACAGTGTGTTAAAGATGGAGGATTTCTCTCGCAGTTCAGGGGAGTTTATACATGAGACACAGTTATAAACAAACTTTTTTTCTTTAGTTGGTTTACAAAGGGTACGTGAAAGTACACGTCAAATATCACCTTACAAATCCAGTCACTGGACAACAGTTCCCCACCAAAGCTGGTGTCACTCTCTCTTCTGAACAATGGGATGACTTTATGGCACAGCTGAACCTGATAGATGAAACGGTGAAAGGAACAATGGACCTCGTTTCTGTTAACCGTGCACCAGCCAGCGGTAGAGAGGGTGTTGGTATGATGATAAATCGAAATGATTCGCAAACAAGAAACAGAGAACAAAATGCATAGCTGAAGCAAAAAAAAAATCAAACGATGAACTCTGCTAACAAGAAAATAATATACTTTGGCGACGTTCCGGTTTCCATATCCCAGTATCAAACTGGCAGGAACAAAGTGGATTGTTTTGAACTGAAAAGTATGTGCTTAACAATGGAGCGATATTTATCTCCGAACAGTTTCGATAATTATAGCACAAAATAATGATTTTAAATGAGGGAGTATATATCTGGTTATGATCATTGTTATCTTATTTTTTTTAGTTCCTTTTGAATCCCCCCCCCCACCCCA
>JAOBRD020293600.1:0-22400 GCA_027575215.2 Hydrozoanthus sils | reverse complement strand
AGTAGCAGCAGTAGTAGTAGTAGTAGTAGTAGTAGTAGCAGTAGTAGTAGTAGTAGTAGTAGTAGTAGTAGTAGCAGTAGTAATAGTAGTAGTAGTAGTAGTAATAGTAGTAGTAGTAGTAGTAGTAGCAGTAATAATAGTAGTAGTAGTAGTAGTAGTAGTAGTAGTAGTAGTAGACTAATAGTAGTAGTAGTAGTAGTAGTAGTAGTAGTAGTAGTAGTAATAGTAGTAGTAGTAGTAGAAGTAATAATAATAATAGTAGTAGTAGTAGTAGTAGCAGTAGTAATAGTAGTAGTAGTAGTAGTAGTTGTAGTAGTAGTAGTAGTAGAAGTAATAATAGTAGTAGTAGTAGTAGTAGTAGTAGTAGTAGCAGTAGTAATAGTAGTAGTAGTAGTTAGTAGTAACTAATACTAAAACTAAAACTAATACTAATACTAACACTAATACTAATACTAATACTAATACTAATACTAATACTAATACTAATACTAATACTAATACTAATACTAATACTAATACCAATACTAATACTTTCACTTACACTATTACTAATCACCAGCACTACGATAACCGGGGGTAAGTAGCAACCTAGAGGGGCGCTTAAGAGCGAGAAGGATTTCAGTAGCACTCAGCTGTGTGCTTTGTGACACAACCGATGGCGTTATATATCGTTACATTTTCAACGGATCGCCGTACCTCTCCAAATAATCTTCGTGTATATCTATTCTTAGAGCTAAACTATTATTTATTTGCTGCCCCGAAACATTCATTGCACGCACCGTAACAGTCGTACAAATTGCAGTTTCTTGTTTCCTTACTCTCCCCCTCACAGGTGTTGTTACTACATTGCCTTGTTCGGGATTGCTCGCCGTTGTTGCACTTCTTGGAACACTTTGTCCAGGAGGACCATGGTCTCCAGCCTGAGATGAAGATGAAAAATAAAACGGCTTTGATGCATATCCAGATGAGAAATTTTCCAAAGAAATGCACCTTTAAGGAGGGACTTAACCTAAAGCACGCTTTGTGGCCACTTTTCCTCATGTTTCTTCCGATATCTCCGTCCTTGGTTTGAATCTACAAAATCCCTATGCTTAAAACACAGATGAAATGAAGAAGAGTCAGCTTGAATATTTTAAGAATTTTTCGATGAATTTTGAGTTTTATTTTTTTTCTCAAAGACTGGCAATTTTAAAGAGATTTTTTAAATTTGTGTTTTTTTGGGAAGTTTAAAAATTAATTTTGAAGTTAATAGTTGATGTAAATTCGCCAAACCGTTCTCAAACCAAAGCTGCACTAGTCCCTTGCATGGAGGAACGCTTTGGCGGTTTTACTCAAATTTATTCTTATTCAAATATCTTTTTCAACCTCCTCACTATCCAACAAAAGTTTAGGTTGAGTCCCGCCTTAAGTTGCAATACGTTTTCCTGAAATATATTCTTTTGATAAGTGTTTTGTCATTGTTTAGATTCAGATTCAGCTGCACTTGATGGTATTCTATTTACAAAACAGAAGTAAAGAAAACAATGAAAAAAGTAAGGAAAATCACGTTATTTCAAAACATAGTAGGACTGTGTTGTTGTATTACTGCACAGCATCAGTCGTTTTATGTCCTTCAAGACCTGGAAACTGTAATATGTGTTTTAGAACAAATATTTGCGGTGAGAAGCAAGATAATCTGCGATCTAGTTTTTTTTTCTAAATATACTTTGTGAACAAATATCGGTGAGTAGCAAGACAATTGATCCAGTTTTAACCCGGTTTTAATGTATTTTGTTGTGTTACTGCACAGGGTGTTTTTATGTCCTTTAAGACATGGAAATTGTAATATGTGTTTTAGAACAAGTATCTTCGAAGCCTTGTTTAACAATATCGTGGAGACTTAAGAAACCACAAGACAAAATACGTCAAAGGGCCGTGCCACATTCTAATAGTTTATAAATGGATTTAAAGTAGTTTGACACGGAAACAAACAACCCCATCGCTCATTTTGTCGTCTGTTCTCCAGATTGCAAAGAATCCTTTCAAGGGATTATTAATAGATTCCTTAGTTTACGACATGACGACTGACGGAGGGAGATTTATTACACGCGCGCCCTACGGGACATAAATTAACTTCCAAGTATTAAACTTGCTCGATCGAACGCAGTGTGAGGCTGGTCTTCATAGAAAAAAGGGAGGCAAAAAGCTCATGATTGATTGAGTGTGAAACTATATTTGTAGATAAAGAGAGACGGTGTTTCACACGTTCTTGCTTTTACACCTTTTTGGCGACAACTTTAAACTGTCTTTGACTTCAAAATAGTTAATCTTATAAATGAATGTTGCATGTAAGCCAAATTCCACCACAAAATATCAGTAATACCTTTGATAATAGCCTTTGCTTGCTTCGAAAATCTTTTCAGAGTCAAAGATTGTAAATCAAATTATCAGTAGAACTGGTATTCAAAAACCTCTATACTCTCGTAAAGAGGAGACAATTGTGAGAGACTAGAAAATACTACTAAGGTGTATTGTTAGTATACTAAACATCTTATAAAAAAGACATCGGCGCAACTAAAAGTTAGATTTTACTCGTAAACAGCTGTTGTCACTGCTCTTATCTCTCCGCGCAGATTAAGGGCAATTATCGAATGACAGTCAGTTGTGCCAAGCGCAACGGAAAGCCTCAAAATGTTGCAATGACAGGCGAGAAACATTGTACTCTGTGAGTTAATGCAAAGTGTGGGCGCAGTAAGTACCGGTCAAGAATGGAAAGGGTGGAGTATTAACGGATAACGATGACAACATCAAGTAAAGTCTAAAATAGTTACCCTTTCACCCCTTTTACGTGAATTCCTAAGATGGAAAATTATGTTTTTCTACTAAAAAATTTCAAATAGCATTTATACAGGAAACAGCCTTGGGCGGGAGTACGTAATAGCTATATCTCCTTTGGCACGGTCCCGTATCAAATACGTGCTAACATAAATGACGAAAATTTGGATACTTTTCTGATCGTCATGTACGATAAAACTAGCCAACTGAAGAAGAACCTCACGTGAATTCAAATGTGTAAGCAAACTTAGTACACGGGTCATCCAGTCCCCAGACTCGGTAGTTTCCCGGCTATTGCTTAAACTTCCAACGTTTTTTATTGTTCTTCAAGCAACATTTTCGAACTAAAACTAACGTACGAAAACATAAATCCGAACCAACTTTTTAGCTACAAAAGATAAATCTGCACCAAGAAAAGCTGTGTACAAATATTTTGGTTTTAAACACATTAAGGTAAAGTGAGATTTACGTTTCTACTTCATAAATCACAACACAAATCATACTAAAACAAACAAGGGCTACTCAAGGATACAAAATCTGTGACTCACCGAGAGCTACTAGTACTTCGCTTTCGTTCTCTTCTGTGGCCGGAGCCGTTGCCCCAAAGTAGTCGTCATATCTTGCAACAAGTAGACGTGTTTTACTATGGTACATCATGAACACCAAGTATGTTTCGTCGGGATAAACTTCAGACAAGCACATCCGTTCCTCTCCGAAGCCGTAGACATTCACGTAAGGAGAGCGGCCGTACTTATCAAATACCTCTTCGACTAAATGCCGTCCTTTGAGGAGTCTTAGTATCTTAAAGTCTGCTGCGTACGCCTCGGTTTTATCGCCTATACGTTCTGAGGCATAGCGTCGCACAACCTTTCCACGGAATACCACTCGCGCGAGTTTTGCGCGTTCACCAGCCGTCTTTTGCTTCCAGCCATCAAGCACTTTTATGCAAGGCTGGCAGATATCTATAACTGTAAATAAAATAACGACAGCCAACATTGCACGTTGGTAAATGCCCATCTCCATGATGAAGTATTTGAGTGAGTACTATCTTGTAAGAAGCTAAACAAGATTATAAACCAGTAAACTTGTTCCGTTTCCGATTATTCACTCCGATTATATTATTCGCGCAAAGTCCCTCGTCACTCAAATCTGCCAAATACCTGTTTAGTCCATTTCCTATTTTAACAGGATTTCAGTCTGCAAATGTGACTTCACTGGCGTCAGTCGGTCAAGCTTTGGCTCGTCAGTGTATCTTATTCCAAGGTTTTGTGTTCTGTTTTCTGGATTGAGGCTTGTAACACAAAACGCGCGAGTTACACTTTGCACGTACAGAACCAATACGAACTCCTCCGAAGTTATGTTCCGTGAAGATAACCCTGCGACAGTCGGTGAGCTTGAGAAAGAGATAAGGTGTGATACTCAATTAATCATCAATTAATACAAATTGTCCAGCCTTGATAATATTGCAATAACACTTTCGTATGTTTTAATGTAATAATAACTGTGTTTTGTAGGCTCTATAAACACTACCCCGTTTTCGGTTCGCTAATTTACCGAAGAAGCCGAATCTAAGCAAAGGTTACAGCTTAAATGCTGTCCACGTTATGTATTTCGTGGCTTCCTTTATAAATGCAATGGAAAGGCACTGATTGCCGGCCCATCACAACGAAACTCGCAATTCTAGACAAATTTAGCAACAAGTATATTATGAATATAGAATAAATTATTAGGGCAGTTACTTGATTTTCTTGAACGGAGATATAAATCCCTCCCATCTCTGTGAACAAAATAGATCTCTCAAGTTGACGAGAAAGCAGCTAACAATCTAGCTACTTTCCATGTCATTAACTTTTTTTACATCTGCTTTTTCATGGTGCATTCAACTACTAACTAATTGTACCTTTTTGTTCGCAGCTAACACGGCGCACCACGAAGCACCGAGTCAAGTATGTGGAGAATAAAGCTTCAAAAAGTTTATACATACTATATGCACAGACTTCCCCTTAGAAGCAACTTTAAAACCCAGCCAATGCCTCGAGGTAGCACAGCCTTTCATCGCCGCTAAGCGAAACATTTAGAAATGGCCCACGGCGATAAATTACAAAATTAACAGCTTCACCGTCGTTTATCTCCCTGCAATCCGCGCGCCATTTGGCACCAGAGTTTAACCACTTATTTTTTAAGTAATCTTTAAATATTTTCCTAATTTAACTAGATAAACAGTAGGTGATTCAAGAGCAAAGGAGGCGTTCTCTTAGTTGCGTCAGTATTTCAGTTTAAACCTCTTGAAACTTCATGTAGCTAGTCATTATTGAATGGTTTTGTAACGCAATTAAAATAGGGCCAATTAAAACAGCAACCTGACTTATTTCAATTCACAGTAAGATTTTTCAGAAAATTCTCAAACTGACTTGAACTCCACGCGTTTACAGCTGGTCAAGTGTTTGTTTAGAGTGGGGCCATTGAATGGGCTGGTTGAAAAAATTAGGGCGTGCTCAAATTGCTTTCCGTGTTTGAATAACCGCTTTGTTTCTCCATTGTTTATAGATTTTGAGAGTTTTTACTTTTTACACTTACGTCATGGCTTGAACACAAAAACAAAATGCTTTCACCTAGCTGTACATAATATGCTTATTGAAACTTTATAATTTACCAGTCTCTCTTTAACTTTCCCAAGCATCTATAGACTATAGAAGTAAATCTAATAAGAAAACGACTCCGAAAAACATTTTGGAAGTGAACTAAATATTTTAGTAAACAATGCCGAATATTTCGGTTTAATTCAAAACCATTTTCAAACATTGTGCTCTTGTAAGTGCGTATGGCTTATATATACCTCGACTATTACAAAGATTATGGTGTATTAAATTCGCAATGGAACTAACTAGGACAAAGCTTAACAGAGCATATCAAACAGAGTGCTAAACAAAATGCCAGTTTCTTAATGAGACAAAGCAAAACAGACTGAAACAAACAGTTACAGTTCCTTTGTGGCTTTGATTCCAGTGTTTAGACCGTTTTCTTATTATGCCGTAATTACATTTTATCGGCTGGAAATGGATAGTGCGTTCAGTTGCGAGGGCTTTAAAGGTAATCATAAAAGAACAAATATTGAGAAACCAAAGAAGCTGTGTTTTCGAAATTTAAAAAATAAACTTCTTTGAGCGAATCTGGATTACTGACTTTCTTAACGGCGAGTACAGACATTAAAACTAGCCTACCGATCAGGTTCTTAAAGTTGAGGCGTCTCACTAAAAGGTTTCACTCACCGTTCGATAGCTTTGATTAAATATCTACGATTGACAAACCACATGCTCCTTAGGCCGTTTGCGATTAGTTATAAAGACACGAATTATTCAGTTACAAGTATATGTTTAATCTTTTTCGGTCAACCCATTCCAAGAACTAAAGCTTAATCATTCTCACATTTGACCATCCTCATTTTCGCATTAATAAGTATATAACCGTTTTTTTGGTTCCGTTTGGCCGTGGCTCCGGCCCCAGCAATGACACATTCAATGGCTTATACAAATCACCCTTCAAAGGTTTTATCGCCATATATAGTAGCTTTTTTCTAAAGGTCATACGTTTATAGATTTTACTTTGCTTAGTGGAAAAATACCTTTTTTTGTCATCAGACAGCTATCCACTTGTACACTTATTTCAGTAGGGGATAATACAATAGCTGTTAGTGAACAACTGGGCTTAGTAGATTTGGACCAAGTGCTGAGGCTTGCATATTTAAATGTGTTTCTTAATATAAAAAAACCCTTTAAAAACGGGAACCCAGGGTTAATTTAAATTTTTGACCTACGTTCTTGTTTCCCGACCCCTACAGATACTGAACTGAGCTGTACACCTTTCCTTGGAGAATAAATTACTACCGTTGAATTTTGGCTTAACCTAGGGTTAAAGTTAAACAGCCTTTAAACAACCCAAACACAAGTCAGTTTACACGCGCTTACCCCGTTTCCCTGCATATGTGTTGAATCAGTACGAAAACGTAAAATAATCAGTGGCAGCCGGCTCAAGTTCTGTATTTTGCTAATGTGCATGCAAATTTTTTGTTTGAAAA
This sequence comes from Hydrozoanthus sils, assembly GCA_027575215.2. Classification (NCBI taxonomy): domain Eukaryota; kingdom Metazoa; phylum Cnidaria; class Anthozoa; order Zoantharia; family Hydrozoanthidae; genus Hydrozoanthus; species Hydrozoanthus sils. The sequence goes on along the minus strand of JAOBRD020293600.1, from coordinate 15,511 downwards.
TCGACTCAAAAATACTAAAGGCTAAAAATATTGCTATTTTAAGTACGATTATTAATTAGAACTGTGTTCAGTTAGCTAACAGTTATTTGGCAACGTCTTATTACAATCCTTTTGTAAAGCTAGAAAAACCGGAAAGGCCCCTACCGGAAATAGCTTTGGTTTCTAAATTTATGATGAAACAGGAAAATAATCTTCTGGGGTTTTAGTTACAGCTGGTGCATATTATATAAATGAGATATTTTAAAGTAACGGTCAGTATTAGCAAATACTTGCACATTCTATTTTACCACGTAGTACTCCGTTTTTTCTATACACCTTTTCTACAAGAAATCGTCAACGCGAATGGCGTGCACGTGACCAGTCATGGGCGGTACGTACGAAAACAAAACAGTTGAGCAAAAAAAAGGTAAGCCTAAATGGTTATTATTATACCAAAGGAGCCAGTAATGAAATGAGTTAAAAATAGGTCCTCGATTGGTCCATGTGTTCTGCTGTGATTCTGTAACAAGGGCGACTGTGATAAGTATTATTGCGCCGGATCGATCGAGTTAGCAGAGCTTTTGTCCGTTGACTGGATCCCCCAGGTCTTAAACTCTGTTTGGAGTTTGGTTCCGATTTCTCTATTGTTACGTTACTCGTCAGGCAGCAAACTGTTTCGTTATGTTATTTTGTGGTCTTTACGGCTATTACAAAATTAAGCGGCTATGCGTAGACTTCTCCTTCCCCAGTCGCTAATTCCTTGTATTACTGCGATTTCTCTCAACCTTGATCTCTCTCCCACCCCCTCTAGCGGTCACGGCTTTGTAAGTATGGTGCGGAAAACTACAGGTTCTAGTGTGCTCGTACAAATAGTTTCTTACACTCAACGCAGATAAGGTTTATCGAAGATTCGCAATTCTAATTTTCCTCTTGGGAAGGTATCGAGTTTCTGGTTTCTCCGGACGAAATATGCTTTGCTTCTACACCCCCTTTTTTTGTACAAAAACAAATTTATAAACATTCTTGCTTTCATTTAGATAAGTAGCTATATAACTATAGAAGTAAATAATTCTATCTAATACGTCAATAGTCTATTGAAGCTGTGCGGTTTTAACTGAATTCCACACAGTAGTCTTTTTCGCTCAGTCTCGATTTTGGAATTTTAAATTTTCACAAAGCTCTTACGCAAATGAAACAAGTATTAATATTTAAAGTATGAGTACTTTCAAAAATATAGTTTAAAAATTGAACTCAAACTAACACAAAAATGAAAATTCAAACTAACACAGCTGTAAATTGTGAGAAACATCAAAGCAGCCTATAAGAGACTGATGAGACTGATACATGTAGAAGACTCCATTTATGTCCGTATTTAAACCAATCAATCTGGTGTACGGAATTTTACGTTTAACAGTTAATCAGTTTTTTAAGTCTGACAAACTTAATAAGAACACTGTGGCAAAAATCGCACAAAAAAATAAGAGCAAATTAAAAACAAACTAATACTGAAGAAATTTATTGAAAATAATTAGTAAAAAAAAATTGCGTCGTCCTTGTATGTACTATAGATGGGACTGATATTTTTGTCTTTACGCATTGCAACTTGCATATCTGTAGTTTCAGATACTTAAGGCGGGACTTAACCTAATTTTTTGTTGGATAGTGAGGAAGTTGAAAAAGATGTTTGAATAAGAAGAAACCTTGAGTAAAACCGCCAAACCGTTCCTCGATGCAGTGGACTAGTACTGTACAGCTTTGGTTTGAGAACGGTTTGGCGAATTTACATCACTGACTATTAACTTCAAAATTAATTTTTAAACTTCCCAAAAAATAACCAAATTAAAAAATCTTTAAAATTACCAATCTTTGAGAAAAAAATAAAACTCAAAAGTTATCGAAAAATTCTTAAAATATTCAAGCTGACTCTCCTTCATCTCATCTGTATTTTAAGCATAGGGATTTTGTAGTTTTAAACCATGGACGGAGATATCAGAAGAAACATGAGGAAAAGTGGCCACAAAGCGTGCTTTAGGTTAAGGCCAGCCTTAATACAAAGTTTTAGTTCAGTGATGTACTGTAGTGTTGTAGACCTTGCCCATGGTAACTTTTACATAGTGATTCGACGTTAACGGCAAAATGCCACAAATAAGAACAAAATAAGAACATTTTGAGGCTGAAACTAACTGCCCTTAAAATAGAAACATTGGGGCAGAGCAGAATTTTAATGAAAAGAGTGTTTCGTCATTTGCCTTTGATCATGAAATGTTTTTGCTACTACACCTTACTTCGTCGTCACAAGCAAATTCTTCAATGATTCAGTTTTAACATTTAAAAAGGTTGCAGCCACAGGGATGCAAACTATGAACAAACATGGCGGTGCTTAGGCGAGTTTTTGCCTCATTATATATTAGCATACGCACTCTTCTTTCTAGTTTAGCTACAGAAACAAAGCTTCTGAATAATGAAATGTTTCTGCAGAACAAACTTCCTCTGAAAATCCGAGATTGATATGCGGAGTAATCTTTCCGAGATATGGCTTTGTAAATTGGAAATTTTACAAAGAATGTATGGCTCATTATATATTGTTCTTGCCTCCAGCTGTTTTGCATTTTTCTAAGTGGTAATTTCTACTTTTGAAACTACACCAAAAGTTCGTTCACTCATCAAATCTCAAGTTTTAAAGTTAGTTGGTTGTTTATCTCTGTTCTTTATGAAGCAGAATGTATAAACAATGACGTCAGCTGAAACTCACCAAAAAGCAATGGTAAAAACCCTTTCGTTCCCCAGTTACAGGTTTAGGGTGTGATTCCTATAACATACCTCTGCAGACTTATTCTAAGATGACACTGGTTGGTTTTGAAACAATAAAAGGTGTCAGAAAACCTGATATACCAATGATGTATGCTAAATAAGTCTAGGGCGTTAACAGGAAAAGGGGTCCTCTATTGTTTGGCAAAATCTAACCGATTGAGTGTTGTCGCGCGTGCAACATTTAATATCCCCATAAGACTCAACGCTGGAAATTCTGAAATCCCATTACATAGACTAACTAACCTGCAAAACCCTTGGCAACTAAAATTTGCTAATTAATTAGAATTAAGACTTTCAAGACTTGACTGGAACTTTATCAAAAAATTGAATTGGTTTAAGCTTCGCTCTGATTTCACGCTATATTTCTATGCTGAATTAATTTTTTTTCACTGACCACACACATAATGGGATAGCACTTCCAATTAAGCCCAAATGATAGAACTATAGAGATTGAATCGAGCAAAAATGGTGCTCACACGAGTTTTGTCACAGAAAAAACGAAATTTTGGCTTTTGCGCAGGCCCGTATTATCAGTGGTATTTTTGTTGTTGTTTTTTTAATGCTAGTTTCTTCCAAATTAATGCTCAATTCCAAATTCACCCTTTAATTGATACAGTCCATTGACAGAAGCATGCTTAAAGTAGTTGGATACACTATTCGAAACATTCGATTCCTGTTAGCTGTACGAGACCCTTTTCCTGTTTATTGTCTACAAATGTTAAAACTATAAACAGTAACACTGTACTCTACTGCCCTTGAACCTTATCTAAAATAAAACTTATTTCACCTAAAACAAAACTATTCTTATGTTCGTTTTCTTTAAAAGTATAAACTTAGCAAAGTGTTCGTGTTGCATAGCTGGCATGCAAAATAGTTTTGAATGCAGCACTTAAGTCGGCAGACACTGGTTAAGTAGGAAGAAATTGCAATTAAGAACGTCGCTGCAAAATGTCATGTTTTGATAAAGAAAGGACAAGCTACGAGACAAGAAAAACGTCTCTGTTAGCACAATATACGAGCTCCTGCTAATTATAATATGTAAGTGTTGCAGACACCCCCCAGCAAGTTTTTGTGTTTCTTAAAATGAAAAAAAATTGCCGAATAACCGAGCGCATTGCTTTCAAACAGGAATTGAAACGAGATGAAGCCTTACACAAACATATACCGACTTAACGTTAACATTTACTTCTTGTCTATTATAAACTAAAACTTAAAAAAAGAGTTTATGAAAATAAGAACAAATTGCTTCCCAGTTTGTCGTCCAAAATATTCCTGTACATATGCCTATGGTGTAATGACTAACTTAAAACCTAGTAAATAACCACAACACGCAACATCATGGACTGATCAGTTTGCTCCCCAACATATGATACAAAAATACCTGAGACTTTTGCAGCTTGACGCGTTAAAAAAGGCAGACGGTTTCTTGAGAAGGTGGACAAGACTTCTTCAGCTAAGATCAAGTGAAATTGACTTCGCCTTAAAACGTGTCTCGTATTTAAAGGCAAAAAACAGCAACAGTAGGTAACAGGCCTTTCCTTGCAGCTTCGCCGGAACAACCTTCAGTCCGTCTGTCGCACGTGAGGATAGGACAGCGCTTTATATCACGAGGCAAATGTCCAAGATGCACTTGTTAGCCGGAAACCTGATTTCCATTTCTCGTGCCGCAACTTAATTGAAGCTAAAGTGGACTTCGGAGAAAAAATCCAGATCCGTTTTAAGAACTTAATCTGTGATTGATCTGATTCTTTCTTCACTTTGATATGTTGTTCAAAAGTCCAGCTCCAACGAGGCTCTAAGGCATTAGGGAGACAAATTGCTTTGTTTCGTGTTTTGCCGCTTATCCGCTTTGGAGCAATTAACCAAGGAAGTTGTTAGAACAATATTATCAATGTATATCAGTGAAGAAACAGTGCAACACTGAAAGATAACAAACACGCAGTTTTTTTTTATCAAAGTCATAAAACTTTCAAATGCAGATTAATATGCACAAAGCGACTTGTTGTCGTTCACCAACAAATATTTGATAGCGTGGTTTTTAGTACTAACTTCGGAGACCAGGTCAATGAGGAGCTCACGTGATCCCTTCCTCTTCGGTTCTGTTTTCATTGTTGAGTGTGTCTCTCGTTTTTTCATGCCGGCAAAGACAGGATAAGCTGTAGTGACGCTGACTTGCTCTCATTTCTGCGCCAAATCCGGAGGCAAGGCTTCCTTTTCTTAATATTAATCGTGCTCTAATCCGACATTACCTCTGGACGCTCCGTCATACGCCAAGTAACTGCTTTTATGTCTCTGTCTGATGAGTTAGCAGTGACAAGAAAAAGAAAAAAAAATCTCTTGACCGAAATACATAAGTTCTACAGAAGCTTTATCGAAAATCTAAAAGACTCTTATTAAAAGGTGTATAACTAAAATCAACGTTAGTAAAAACGTCAGGGCAAAGAGAACTTACATTACATTACATTAGTAATTATGTATCTAAGTTGAGTCACCCACTGATTCATAATATATTTAGTAATACGCTAGCAACGAAAAGGGCAAAAGGGAGTGTTTTACAACTTTCTTTTGTCTAGGCTGAATAATAGAGACTTTTACAAACATTAGCTCAGAAAGTGGTCATTCCAAAGAGCAAATGTCCGAAAAACGGATTGCTGAACTTCTAGAGTCAAGGGCCCAAGTTTAATGAGGTGTTTTAAGGTGTTTTAATGAGCTCTGTAATCTTAAAGGTTAAAGTAGCAATTGAATGATAGCAACTTGCACTATGTAGAATTCAATGTTTGTCAATGAAACTGCATGGACAAAAAAGCTTTGACAATTTGGCAATGCATGTATGCATGGCCGCAGTTGCGGAAAGGCGGCGACAGATACGAAAGCAGCTTTAAAACTAGATCATGCAGCAGACCGCGGTTTAACATGAATTGAAATGTTAGTATGTGTTTCTTATGAATGTTATCTGAAAGTCGTACAATAGATAATTTAGATAATTTACAACTTTATGCCACAACTGTCAAAGACATAACTACAGGTACACGAAGCCCTTTGCCGATATGCCGCGCCCATGTAAATATTTTAACAAAAATATCCGTGAGTACGCACGCAGAAATATTATGGTGGGTCACACTAACAGGCTGTATTCTTTTTTTTTCTTTTCTGCTTTGCCTTTGAGTTCTTGTTTTAAAAGCAAGACCTATAAACTGGAGTTTTGAAAGCGTATGAGTAATACTGCATGAAAAAAACGCTCAAATTTGAGACTCTTAAGTTGAGCTCAAGATCTTGAGCAACGCTGACGCGGTTTGGTATTGCCGTTAATTCAAGCTATACTAAAACATCAAATGAACCCAAATCAATGGTGCTTTTCACATCTGAACTACAAGCTCAAGAGGTAGATCGTGTCTTTCACTAGACCAAGGCTGCGTGTTATTAAGATCTTCAACAATCAGTTGTATTTAACAAATGTCTGATTTTCTTGTTAACAAGCAGATTAGATGGTGTAATTAATTCCTGCATGGCTTGTGTGATCACCACTGAAGGCATATATCCACATGTTAAGCGGAAAGTAAGACAACATAGAAACGTGTTTCGGCAGCTCTTATCAATCAATTTAAGATTTGAAAAGCGAATGCAGAACAATGTAACGTTAAGCTCTGACCTCTTGGTGTTTAAAACTCATTGCCAAAAAAAATTGTTGTAAACGTGACAAATGATATTCAAACATCTTTTCTTATTATAAGAACAAACAACAAACTTCATAGTTAAAGTAGGATGGAGTTGCCTTTAACCTACAAATATGAACAACTTAAAACGGACAATCTAAAATCTACATTTCTGTATCTGTTTGGTTTTTACAGTCAATCGCTCTTGAGCTTACCGCCACCAACAGCTCAAAATGTCAGGCATCAAACATTGCAAACAAATTTTTGTTGTTAATCTCACAGCTTACGATAGTAATGGGCTAAGCCTCTGTTTGGTGCGGCCAACTTCTCTGTCTACAGAAACCGTGCAACTTAAAAAAAGGAGCTTTAAAATGTTAAAAAGATTGAAAAAAAAACCCGGCGTTTTAGCCAGCAACCAATAAATTGCTAATGAAATGGAAGGTAATGCCAACAACTAGGATTTGGGAAAATTTCTTTGCTAGTTATCTTTCGGCGATCGAGTTGTTAGTAATACCGATAGTCCGTCCAAGGCTTTCAACAACTAAAGGCGGTATTCCGCCCAGACAAACAAAGAGCATGCGGACACCTGTCACTTGGTCCCAGTCTACAGCTCAAATGGGCCCAGCAGTGCTGTCACGTTTCATTTGTTTCAAAGTCTAGTCTTGGCCGTGTTTTCCGATAGGATAGTAAATCAGTCAGTCTAGTCTTCTTATTAGGAAAGACTTAAGATTAGAACTTACTAAACGACGGAGCTTAGTAGAATTGCTTTAGCTAAGATGTTTTCTCCTAACAAGGTTATGCGTGATGTGCCGTAGCCTGCGTGCAGACGCCAGTCTCCGCTCGACCAATTTAAGGTTAATACAAAAATTAAGCGGCTAGTGCCGCACTTTTAAACATAAGGAGTGTACTTCTATTTGTCCTGAAGGATAAGAAAGGTCAAAGTTTTGCAAGTTTTTGACTCAAACAACCAACTTTTGTAATAAGCTTGTTAAGGGCTAATAACAGTATGTCTCAAACTCTAGGCATCTTTCATTTTTACTAAACAGCTCACACATGCACTGGGCTTGTTTTTCTTTGTTCTTCATTCCACTCTACACTTCCTCTCCCGATTGTAAAAGTCTAATTGCTGTTTGGGAAGGATTTCTTAAGCAATATCCGACTTAAGCAATCTGAATACGGTCAATAGGTGATCACTTAACGTGAACTGTCAACATATTTCGATTGACAAGTTTTGCGTCAGTGCCACGTCGATCGGCGTAATCCGCATATTTTAACCTTAAATTTAACTATATGAGAATTTTCTGGCACTGAACTCTAAATTAATGTAATTTTAAAAATGCCTTATAACTGATGCTTAATTTTTGGAACTTCGATTATCGCTTCCAAAACAAAACTTGCAGAAAAAAATCGCACACAAAAGGAATATCACAGTTCAGTTAAACATATTTTTTGACAATTTGGATCTCTCAAAGCACTCCTGTATGGCTGAAAAAAGATTAAAACTTGAGCTGCTTGCATCTTCAGCTTTGCAGTTCAGACTAACTAAAATACAGGAACTTACTGGAGAACGGATTTAAAAACGAATTTTTTTAAACTGATTTTATGATTCTAAGAAAGTAGGAGGACATCAGTTTTACCCTGCTTCGTTAAAGCTCTAGAGTTTCTATAAACTTTGATAAGGACGATGATCCGGCTATAAATTTCAGCTTAGGGCAATGTAGCTACTGTTTAAGCAAACAATTTAAGGAGATTTTTATTTGTTGGGCTTGGCTCTGTGACTAGTTTTATAACCGGCTGAGAAGCGACAGAACTGACTACCTTTCCGCGGCTTAAATTAATGTTGACTAAACTCTGCTATAGTTTATTTGTCTCGTTTCGAATCCACGGTATCCAGGTTGCCGATTCTTGTTAAATTCATTACACTTCAACTAATCTTTAAGTTGGTCAGGCAAGCAGATTTAATGTGTATCATACAATAAAATTCCAATCTAACTTGTTATTTTTTCAACCTTGTTTTTCTTCCTTTGCAGATTTATTCAGTCTTGTGGAATATATACCTTGCCGGCACTTCCGATTGTACTTCCCTCGTGATGCATGAGCAAGACTAACAAACCAGGCCACGGTACTTCGGAAAAGCAAGATAGTCTCTTTCTCGGATAGACAGGATTTGTCACCCTTTAACTTGCAAAGCATGTATTGTATTTACGACTTCGGTTAGACATAAAGTTAAAAATATCTTCGATTCTGGATTTAAGAAGTCTGATATAAAATCCGGAAGGACATAGACGTGCCTGTTATGATCCAACAGAATTTCGACATTTTACTTGTCACTCGTCGCAATGGCTAAATCCAGAACGTTGACATGTCGCACGCACATTTTATTCATTAATCGCATGGAACGCAGAAAAAACATTAACCTCAAAAAACAATTTTGAAAGTACTCCTTATTTTGCTGCGCCAATTTGTAATAAAGTTCAGTTGACTTCGCCTTGCATTTATTGTTTATGTGCGTGTCTGTTTTACGTAATCTGCGCACCTGGTCACGACTTAATGCCTTTTTTCCTTGTTTGCAGACATTGTCGCAAAGCAGTTCAATAAAACCTTTTGAAAAATACCCCCAATACCATTAAACTAAGAAGGCCAAAAATTAAGGTGGGATAAAAATTGTCGGCATTCATGTTTTTGTCTCATCATATATCTAAAAAAATATAAGTAACGCAGGAGAAACTTCAATCTTTCTAAAACTATACAAAGCGTGTTCTTTTTCGTAGTTGTCTTTGGACCATTTAGTGGAAAGAAAGATTCGTGTCTTTGTCATGACGAGCTAGCTTCGAAATACAGTGAATTACGGGCATCTGAAACAGAGAAATTACTACAACAAACGCACAATGTGTTCAAGTAAGTTGAATTTTGGCAATCATGTGTTTTGGATACTTTTTCCAAATTTAAGCCAAACAATAACACTTTAATTACTATACAATTTGCAGAACTTCTTTTTAGAAAAACGCTAATACAGTAAAAACCCGCGTACAGGAAAATTTAAGAAACTGTTCGGCCAAAATTTTCATTTTAAACTCCATTTTCTTAAGAACCTTTTTAGCCTAGAATTTTCAATAGATTCTTCGATTTTAAAGAAGGATTTACTGAATTGCTATCATCTAATCTGCATTCTAAATATTTTTTTAATCAACGACATATACCAAATCACATATGCCCAGTAATAGTTAACTGTACAAGTTGCTATAGTTCCCTTATAAAACTAAGAACCTATAAGTAGCCTAAAATCCCCTTAAATACCATTTTTATAAGAACTTATTTAGGCTAAGTAATATACGCGGTTTTGATTTTTTGTCGTCTTCTTCAGTTATTCAAAGTATGCGCACTCGGCTTGTTTGCAAACCTGCAGCAATATGAGAAAGAGGTATGTCCAGTGACTAAACGGGAGAGTCTACTAGTTTTTTAAGTCTAGCTTCTTTGTATTAACCTAAAACAAACTGGCAGGCGGTGCCGGGTACCGATTGAACTCAATATAAGTTTACTGCCGGTATTTGACCCTCGTCTAACATCGACAATTTGCACTAGCTATATACCTTGTAAGTTAATCAATATTACCAAAATTCTTAGTTAATTATACTTGTATCTGCTCCAGCACCAGCTTGTGTTGCACTTTTAACTCGCGAAGTACGCACTGAACTTTACTAGGCATTGGGAGATAAATTTAAGAGAAGTTCAAAAATGCGCTTTTCACTAGGAAATGTCAAATGATCAAAAGCAATAGATTTAGTACGTATTTCGTCGCTTTAGGTGATAAAAAGCTGACAATCCAAAGTAGCTTTAGTCCGTCATCAGATATTTCTTTCAGCAGTTAATTTATTATTTGTATTACAGTATTGATGGATGGAGAAACACTAGCTAAACTTAAATCACACACAGGGTCGATTAAACTCGCCTACGCAAAAAGTAGTTAAAAAAGCAAACTCATAAGCGTTAAATGGATCATTGTTAAGTTTTCTTTCAAAATAAAATTGTGTGGTCTTTCGCTTTGACTTAAATCAATGTTGGATTATAACTTTGCTTTGTTGGCATTTAATAATGCGACGTACATGAATGGCTAGGGGAGTGAGATAGGAAGGTGGCGATCGATGCTCGAAAACTTTTGCCAAATAGAAAACAGATTTCAAAATAAGTAAAACTTAAACGTTTTTAATATTAGCCACAACTTACATTTAAGTGTTCTAGTCTTACTTTTGTCTTTGGATATAGAGAAAAAAATTGCAAGTTAATTTAATTTAAGGGGAATGATGAAAATGTCAAGAATCCGTTGCTGTAAAAAAAAATCACTTCCATTATTTCATTTTGAGATTAGCCGATAACATTTTTAGTATTGATTGGGAAAGGAACTCAAACAATGCGTCACTAAATAACGGCCTACATAGTTACCTATAGTACATAAATGTACTTTTACTTAATACACTAACCTGCTTAAAGACTCTATCTACAGAGTTATTGCCACAATTATCTGCTCACATTTATATGTCATGTATATATGGATATATGCATGGATAGATATAAAGTGTTATCACCAACTTTGTTTTCTTTTATTTCATTGAAAGAAAAATGCGCAGTCGTAATTCTTGTGTAGAACTGAAATCGAAAACGACGGTGTCGAAAAATGCGTATCGTGGACAGAAGGGCGTTGCAAAAATGACGAAATCATTAGGGCTTTGAAGAACTTATCTGGCCCTTACTCAATCCAATCGGCGATTACATTTACAGCATACCGTTTGAAACATAACCCACAATAAAACTTTCTTCAAATCCCCATACTGAGTACTTGAGCACTTTTTTAAAAAAAGTCTAATCGGTGATTACCTTTCAGTGAGTTCCTCCCTTCTTTCAAGCTAGTCGATTTTAAGGTATCTTGCTGAATAAAGCTAAATAAGATACATGCTATTTGCTCTAGAATGCTATACGTAGGAAAAACTAATTGTGCATGTCATGCAAAAGAATCCGTGCATGTGGTAGATTTTACAGATAGAAAAATGCGCAAATGTGTTTATACTAGATTATTTCAACCTTATCCAATGACAAAATTGATAAAGTTATTAACAGTGTCCAAAGGTTAGGGAAAAGTTGTTTTTCTTCGAAAAGTGTTACTCGTTCGGGCACACTTCTCAACATAATTAGATCCTTTGGTACTCAGGGCTTGGATTGTGTTTACAGCTAATGAGCAGATTTCGAAAAAGTTGAATACTTCTAGGGCGCGATGGGCCTCTCTCTAGGCTGGCAGAAACCAATTAATCATTCCAAAATCTTACCAAGGTTTCAGATGAGCACGACGTACGAATAAATGAATCAAGTTTAACTTCGTACAAACCTTAATTGAGTGCAGTTACATTCTTCTTTTTGTATATACACAATGAAGGTTAAATGGCAAAGTTTGCAACTCGCCGTTCTTATTTATTTACAGTGTATTCTATCTTTCTATGGGCGGTATTCGGGTTCATTTTAAGAAACACAAGAACTTGCTGGGGGTTTCTGTAAACACATACACATTAGCAGAAGCTTGAGTGTTGTGCTAACAGAGTGCAGACGTTTTTCTTGTTCTTTCTTTATCAAAACATGTCATTTTTCAGCGACGTTCTTAATTGCAACTACGTCTGCTATTCTAACTTACTTTTGCATTGCATTAATTTTTTTAATTTGTCAGTAAACGCTATTAAGCATTTTCTTATTCACTTTTCTCAAAGACGAGCATAGGGCCGCAACAGTTGGTTTAAAAAGTTAAAATTAATAATACCAACCTTTACTACCCAGTAAACGAGCGAAGCGAAAAGTGAAGAATGGTCATTCTATTGGGTTTTGTCAACGAGCTCAAAAGTCGGAAAGAATAACACAAATTATTTTACTCTGTGAATGGTCCATTTATCATGGTTTCAACAACTGATTCAAAGCTAAGAAAGAATAAAATCAATCATTTATACTTTATACGAGCAAAACGAATGGTCGCTTTTTAAGGTTCCATTAACCGGTTCAAAAGTTGAAACACCCTAGGTTGAAATTAGGCTGGTTTCAGTCATGGTAACGTACTAACAAAGCTATCTTCTTTGTTCAGTTTTAACTGCCACTGGACTTACAAGGATATATCGATTCGATCTAATATGCATTTTATCATTTTGCCTATATAGTATACTAATTTGTAACTTTATTTATACACGGTACAAACTAGACTGCAAAACAGTCCCTTCTTTCGCCGGGAGATCGAAAATCCAAGCGCGTTCACCAAATGGGAGACTGGGAAGAGGAAAAGGACGCTCGGACGGGGAGCAAAAAGGAATGGTGCTTGCTCCCGTCCGCTTATCTATTTCCTCTTTCTAGTCTCTCATTTGATGAACGCGCTTGGACTTTCGATCTCCCGGCCAAAGAAGGAACTGTTTCAAACTTCAGGTCTTTGTTTAAAAAATTACAGATATATACACATTATTTAAAATAGTAATATCGAGTATCCTACAACTTGGTTAAAATGTAAAAAGTTAAAAAGCCTGCTTTCCATGTTTGCCGCCATGTCTATAGGAATCAAAATATTTTCTATAGCAATTTTTATAAAAAGGTTACTAGGAGACTCAGCTCCACAAAGGTGTTTCGGTAGGCTGTTTTACAACACTGCACCTTTATAACGGAAGCTTTTTTCAGTTATTTACTTCGAGGTTGGGGAACAGCAAGATTGTTCGTTCAAGTTGACGTTTTCTTATCAGAAATTTCTAAGGGTGCCCAACGATCAGTTCGTAAATACTCATAACTTATATCTATAATTTTTCTATAAGTAGTTTGAAGAATTTAGTAGTTTCAGATGGATGATCAAATTTCATATTCTCAGCACTGATCAACTTATTTTTTATTTTTGCTGTAATGAGAATTTAGATGTTGATAAATGCTGAAGGACTGAAAGGGCTAAAGTAGCAACAACTCTATCAACCAACGCGGAGAAACGAGCCAAATCACGACGGATGACGCGGGGAGTAATTTTAAAAGAAAAAAATAAACACGTCAATGTTAAACAGATTGTTGCTTGTGTGATCTCTCTTTCCAACCTTAATTAGTTTTGGACTATAACTTTTTTTTCGTTGGCTTTGATTTCTTTTGAGGTATATATTGAACTAGTTGGTCCAGCAAAAAAAATAAAAGAGAGGCAGGAAAAACCTTTTTTTTAAATTAGATGATAATTAATTAATTATTTGATTATTTGATTAGGTGTTTTATTGCAGTTGCGCACTCTTTTTCATTTTTATAAAGAAGAAGTTTTTAATTTTAAGTATTCGGAAGTTAAGAAGGATTTTAACTTTATAAGAACGAGGCTAAGATTGGCCAAAATTTAAGAACAATCTAAGAACATGCTGAGGCTTCGACTTGATTTTGATTTCTTTTTTTTAAACATGACTGAGCTTCGACTGATCTTCAACTGAACCATACAGAATGAATAAGAAATGCTTCCGCGGTTTATCCGTTGCTACACTGGAAATCGTGTCGGGAGAATGACACAGCTACGAATCCACGATGAATCCGCAAGGATAAATTGATCAAATTCGTTTTTCAATATATATATATTAAGCTTAGTCATTTCTTCGATTCAAACAGACATAAGAACAATTTAAGAACAATTTGAGGCTCAAATCGCTAAATATTAGAATAATGAGGCTTGGCAAAATTTATTGGTTCTTATAACCAAAAAAGTGTATAGTTTGAATCAGGGAATAAGAAGAATTTCAGATCACTTTGGGGTTGAACATGGCAAGAATTTAAGAACGAAACTAAAAATCCCTATAAAGCTTTTTTTTTTTTTTACTTTTTAGATTAAGATGTTTATCATCTATGAAATCAGAAATCGAATCACCGAAGAAAATTTCCGCGTCTAAGTATGCTTTTTAATTAAAAGAAAAACTGAAAAAAAAATGGAAAATAAGTTTTGGCCGAGCAGGCCGGGGACTGGTAACCTGTGACGTAGCAGCAATATCGAAATACAAAGAAAAATATCAGTATCAAGAAATTTGTTTATTCATGGCTTTTGACGTCATTATGCTGTATGTATAGGCATGTTTCGCATTCTATAAAGCTTCAAAATAGGTCCAGACTGAAAACTGTGAACGCGAATGTGTGGGAGTTCACGAGATTAATTATTGTAAAACAAATAAAGAACTGTACTCTGCTTTGTTGCAAAGCAATTAGGAAGTTGCTAGAACAATCAAGAAGTAGGAAAAACCAATTGTCACCGAACTGATATGTTTCCTTCTACACTTCTTCGTTCTCTACAGCCGTTGCTTTACAACAGAACAGAGCACAGTCGAGGCTGTCGTTATTTGTTGTTAGTCTAACATGCTAAACATGGGAGGTAACTAGAGGCCTGTTTGAATAGATATAACTCGCTCGCTTCTATACTGAATTTAAAGGCGTTGATTGTACAACTGTCCGAACTGATATCTACGAGTGTGCACATATCGGTTCTGAGAATACATTCAATGTTTGTGCTCGTAAACTGACGTACAGAAAACAGAAGAAAGTCACAAGGTATTGTGCATTTTTCTATTGATCATTTACAGCAAAACTAATGGCCAATGCCGCGTTTTCAAAACCATATCCATTTGTTGCGGTTCGTAAAATTTCTGATAGACATTATCTTCGCAAATCGGGCGTCGATCAAGTTTGCATCTCATTCCTTAGCAAAGATGTTTGAAATAATGTTTATCGATGTTCGAATACGCAGGTTTAAGGGCTACGCGTTATCATAAACTCATAACTGCTTGCAAGCACGCTGATATTTGATATACCAAGTCGGAAACTTGTGATTTCTTGAATGTGACAGACAAACAACACGCTTTTTACGTGGCTCGCAAGGCATGTTGGGTGTTATGGCGTAGTTGAGCCAATGCAGTGGCTTGTCCATTTACATGAAACTAAAAGAAGGCCACTCAAACTCGTACATTTCGTTATGCTCGGAATCGTATACGCGTCGTTTCTCTTTGTCTGTGGGCAACACATTATTGTAATAATAACAAAAACTGTATTATACACAA